>JAFISB010000108.1:0-132904 GCA_022560015.1 Diplodia mutila | reverse complement strand
TAACCCTAACCCTAACCCTAACCCTAACCCTAACCCTAACCCTAACCCTAACCCTAACCCTAACCCTAACCCTAACCCTAACCCTAACCCTAACCCTAAATATATATAGATTACTAGGTTTTACTAAGCTTTATACGGTTTTAGATTTAGATAGTAGTACTTATATAATATATTATATAAGTATAGATAAAGTCTAAGAGTTAATAGTACTTCTTAGTAAATTAGTCTATTTATCTATTTATTTTCTAGTTAGTACTAAACTCTAACTTATTTAAAGTGCTATAAAGCTATAAAAATCTTTCTAGTCTATATATACGTCGCCCTTATTAAAACTACTCTAACGTTAACTTTATAAGTCGAATATATTACTATAACTTAGAGAATTTAACCCGTTTAAAGCGGTTATAGAGTCGCTAGACGCTCGCTTAAAATTCTATCGTGTTATATCTAAGATTTTCAACTAGAAATCTTAAAGAACTCGACCCCCCTCTACTAATAAACTCGACCCTAAAAACTTATAACCCTAACTTTTTTTTTGGTAAGCCACTAACGAACTCGACCCCGAGTTCGTTAAGGTATATAGGTTAGATACGCAGACGCTTTCTCTCTTTACTTGCCCGACTGACCTTGCACAGGCTCATGACGAAGCTCTGGCGCACATCGACCGCATGCGCCGCAGTCGTGACTACTACCCAGAGTCGGCTATGGCCAGGCTCCTGTCACGCATCGCCCGTCCCAGCGACGACCTCCTTGATGCAATCACCGAGCTCTTCGACAAGCTTTCACCCGATCTCGCCCTCCAGCTTGCGCGCCACGCCGCCAGGCGGTTCAACCTCTCCCATGCCGTACACATACTGCGTGAATGTTCTGCACGGTTCCCGGCCTCGTCTTGGGACGCTCAGAACAAATTGGTGCTGGAGATGAAGGAACAGGCGGCTCGCTATACCGCGCGGCACAAGGAGACGAATGAGGACGAGCTGGTCCCGTCTACCAGAGAGCTCTTCAACGACGCCGTCGAATTCTATCTACGCACCTCTCCCAAGGCCGACCAACAGCGAGGCGATTCCGACAAGAAGGTCTTAGACCTGCGCCTCGAGCTCGCCACCCACCTGATAAACAATGTTGGCTATGTCGACGCGTTGGAGGTTTGTGAGGAGGCTTTACACAAGGCCATAGCTGCGGGGGCGCCCATTGAGGAAGGCATTGTGCATCAGTTCCAGGAGCTACTCTGGGATATCGTCGAAGAGTTCGAGCGCGCAATGGATACGATCGAGAAGGACAAGCTCGAAGGAAGGGAGTTTCCGTGGGCCCCATGGTCAAAACTAGACGAGCATAGAGCCCATTACAACCGTGTAGAGCAGGCCCTGAGCCTTTGTGAGGGTTTTTCGTTCAATCCGTGATCTGGCCAATCTGAACTTCGTCCTTCTCCCACACGACATGGCTGTATGAGCTGCGTTACAGGTGAGGTGAAGCTTTTGCCAAGTCGGTCAGTCAAGAAAGAGGCATCTACCTTGCGGAGGGGGCGCAGGCTAGATAGCCATGCGGGTCGTTGGATCCGGTGTCTGCATCCAAAACTCACCTCTGCGTCCGGATGTTGGATTCAGCTACAGCTACGCACACAGGCGGGATTGCAGCACGGGTTTATCACCGCAACTCGCCGCGACGTCCTGGTTTGTTCCTGAATGACGATCGCTAAGCTGCGCACACCAAGCTCCCTTTCCCGCTCCTGCTGCGGTGTTTTGTTTGGAGCCTCGCTGCGATCAGCATCCTGGTGCGTTTGGCTGAGGTGCCAGCGAGGCGAGGCGAGACGGGGCGGGGCGGGGCGGGTCATTCAAGCGGGTGGGCTCAGCGGAGATGCGGGGAAATCTGCGGTGCGGCGGGTCAACAACGCCGCGAGCGAAGGCTTGATCAAGGGCAGCGGCGGAGATCGTGCATGGGCATTGGGCAGCTGCGGCGGTCGGCGGGCGCAAGGGAATCGGGCGGCGGGGCATGGCGGGGACTGCATGGTGGGGGTGAATTGAACTCCCGCTCAGCGCTGGCGGTCGTCGTTGCGCCTGGTAGTTGGTTGGCTGGGGGAGGTATTGCACCCGCGATGACACTGTGGGGAAGAGATAAGATTACCGAGATCAGATAATATTAAATATCCACCCCGTGGGTAGCAGAAGTAAACGTCCAGACGCAGAAACAAGTTCTAAAACTATGCATGTTCATCCGGAGATATGATTCAACTACCTACAAGCGAGAAAAATGATATCTCTCTTGGTTCGATCCTTGGGTTACTCGCCACACCGCACCACACTTGCCGTGACATGCTGGAGGAATCTCCGTGCAAGTCTCCCATGTCTATTGTCTAGGGTACATTCCGTCCTGCATCGTCCCCCTTCCCATCGACGAACGTATCCCACAGAGGCCCGACGCCACATCTCAAAAGTTCTTCGTCCTCAACAGAAACCACGCCACCCACACCGTCGCGAACGCAAACGCCCCCCAAGTCGACAACGCCACGACCTCCGGCCTCACCCTGGCAACGACGACCCTGGCCAGCGCCCCCGCCACCAACCCCATCCACGCCGACATGGCCACCACCATACCCACGTTATCCCAGCCGGGGTGCGGCCTCGCATTCATCCGATGCCTCGCACTGCGCATCTGCGTGCCCCAGCCGTTCTGCAGCATGGTCAGGCAGCTCCACACGGCGATGCCCGGCAGGGGGATCTGGTAGAACAGCTGCGACGCGAACAGCAGGCTCCAGTGGCGCACGGTGCCCAGGTACAGGTCGCCGAAAGCGGCGACGTTGTACGCGGCGGTGACGGCCAGCCGCGCCGCGACGTCCGCCGGGGAGAGGGGGAACGGGGTCGAGCCGTCCCAGACGAAGCGCAGGGCGACGGCGGCCGTGGAGAGCGGGCCGTAGACGCGGCGGAGGGCGCAGAGGAGCGCGATGGGACCCCGGACGGCGTAGACGGCGGGGTACTGCAGCGTCTCGACGTATGTGGCGCGCGACCAGCGCAGCTGCTGGAGGAGGAGCGGGAGGGGTTTGGAGGGCGTCTCGGTGAGGGTGAGGACGAGGGTGTTGAAGGTGATGCGCCAGTTGTGCGTCAGGAGGAGGGTGCTGAGGTGGCGGTCGTCGTTAACGATCTGGAAGGATATCGGGTCAGTACATGTCATGTTTTTGACTTTGGAGTTGCTCACCGTCTTGTATCCCAGCGACGTCTGCATGTACCACTTGAACAACACCTGCTCCACGGCCCGGATCTTGAAGGCGGCGCAGGGGCCCGGCTGGCAGTCGGTGGCCTCGACGGCGCCCGTTTGGCCGCGGCAGAAGGCGAGTTCGCTCCAGTACGCCGCGGCCGTGACGGCGGCGATGATGCTGGCGTCTCCGTTGTGGGCCCCAAGGCTGGTGCAGCTGCCTCCGACGCCCGGGTCCAGTGCCATGCAGCCGATGGTCTGGTCGACCGTCTCCTCGAGCACGAACGTGTCCGAGTCGCTGGACCAGACGTAGCCGACGCCATTCTCCGCGCCGAGGACGGACGTGAAGATGGTGTTGGTGAAGATGATGTCCTTCTTGCAGACGTGCGGCTGCGTGATGCAGATGACCTGGCCGTCTTGGAAGGCGTCGTTCGCGTGCAAAATGTCCCTGGCCATGGCGGCGATCTGGTCCATGGCCCACTTCTCCGCCGCTACCTTCTTCTCCTCTGGCAAGTCGTGGAACATCTCGAGCCGCTCATCATCTGACTCCACCCCGCTGAGGTCGTGTCCCAGAGCCCGAGTCTCGACCAGGCGCTGTGCGGCCTTGCCCAGCGGCTCGGCCAGGGCGATGACTTTGGCATGCGGGTACACAGCGAGCACGCAACGCACCATCTCGGCATCCTCATCTGCCTCGTTGCCATCGATGCCGACCAGCATGGCCGCGATGCCTGTGCAACTGCTGTACGACGCGAGGGCACGTCTGAACAGGGTGCTGTCCTCGCGGTAGCCGACGATCGATACAATGTACGGGACACCCGCCTTGTTGGTCTGCTTCTGGGCTGTTTCGGCATCGAGGCTCTGCTCATCGAGACGGTGCTGCAACTGCTGGAGACTACGCTTGCTCTTGCGTCGGCTGGTTTCAGTGAGGACGATCGAGAGGAGCGTGTCCAGCGTCAGTGGGTAGAAGTGGGCTACCCTGCTTCTGAACTCGTGGATGAAGAGGAAGCAGATGAGAAGCCCAGCGAACGAGTTGATGATCAACCTCCCCAGGGTAGGTTTGGGGGGAGTGTAGAGAACCTGGTCCAAGTAAGTCGTCATGGTGGTGGCAGTTGACTTTAGCTTCATCCGCCATCACAAACAAAGTTTTGTACGGCATGCGGGCCGCAACAGTACCCCTAACTGACTCTACTCGCCGTGTTCCGCACGCTTCCGATACGTCGAGTGTACTTACTCGCACCGTCGGGACAATAACCGTAGTTTGATTGAGCAACGCCTAACGTCGGCTTCTCGAATAAACTCCCGGGTCTCCACTAGTGCTGTTGCTTGTTCCTGTTTAGTGCGCGTATCGATAGATAGAGTGAGGATATTAAAAAGATGATTGCCAGATCACCTTTCCCCTGGATCACGTTGCTCAGTCCCTTTACTATGGCCGATGAGTCCACCACAGAGAGAGAAAAGGCGTACTTACATGAATCGTCCAGTTCCAGGCTCAGACCAGAAGAGTGTCATGTTCTGGCCAAGACTGGCAATGATGCTACCGCTGGTGGCCTTGCACGAGTCAGCCTGTAGGATGATCACTTACCCACGACACCCGAGACCCGAGACACGAACACATGAGAACAAAACAAACTTTTCCACCGGACAGCAGAAAGGGGAATGCTTCTCCATACCATCACCATGACCTCCGAATCATACAACAGAAAGCGCATCCTCAGACGTGCAAAAGCTTTTGCATACATCTTCCTACTCCTGTGCATGTTATTCACCCTACTCTCTCTGGACGGCATCGGCCCCGTCACGAAGATAGCCACCCAGTTGCAAGACATCGACACCGTCAGCAACAGCAACAGCAACAGCGACAGCAAGAGCAAAGAAAATGGCCCCCTGGACCAAAGCCCCTCTAGACCAGCCTCGGCCGCCTCGGCCGCCCTCGACCCAGCCGATGTGCTCATCATGGTCAAAACGGGCGCGACAAAGCTCTGGCAGCGGCTCCCCATCCACCTCTCGACAACGCTCTCCAACAGCTCCCTCACGCCCAACGTCGCCATCTACTCAGACTACCCCGCGAGCATCGCCGCCCACCCCATCACCGACGCCCTGGCCAACGCGTCCGACACGCTCAAAGCCTCGCCCGACTTCCGCACCTGGCACGCCATCCGCCGCGCGATCCGGGCCGACAACCTGTACCTGGACGAGCAGGGCGACGAGTCCGTGTACGTCGACGGGTCGTGGCGGCTGGACAAGTACAAGTTCGTGCCGATGCTCGTGCACGCCGTCCGCAGCCACCCGGACAAGGCGTGGTACGTCCTGATGGAGGACGACACGTTCTACTTCTGGGACTCGCTGCGCGCGTGGCTGGCGACGTTCGACCCCGCGGAGCCCGTGTTCGCGGGCGGGCCGGCGGCGCGGCTGGGCGAGGACTTCGCGCACGGGGGCAGCGGGTTCGCCGTGTCGCGGGGCGCGGTGGAGAGGGTGTTTGGCCGGGATTTGGCGGGGGCGGGTGCGAAGGCGTTGGCGAGGAGGTGGGACGAGTACAGTTTGGAGCAGTGCTGCGGCGATCAGATCCTGTCGCACGTGCTGGCGAGCGAGGGCGTGATGCGGAGGCGTGATTTCGACGGGACGGGGCTGATGCCGTGGCAGGGGCTGCCGCTGTGGCAGATGGGGTTCGGCGCGTGGAATTGGTGTTCGCCGCTGTTTACGGTGCACAAGGTGCATGCGCAGGATGTGTCGATGCTTTGGGCGTGGGAGAGGGAGTTCAAGGCGAACAAGGTACGTTTGGATTTTCCCGTGCCTCTCTACAAGAGGTTGCCTGCTGATGTGGTCTTACAGGGCGGATCTGTGCGCTACAAGGACGTTTTTACGGATTTGGTGGAACCGAAGCTTTCTGACGTTGAAGCGGAGTGGGACAACTTTGCCGAGGAGAAGCATTACTCCTCCTCAATGGAGGATGGCAATGGAGAAGAGCTCACGGAAAAGGAACGCTCGACCAAACCGTGGTTCAACAAGGCCGCTTGCGAGAGATCCTGCCAGCAATGGGATCAGTGCCTGCAGTGGCGCTATGCGGATGACCACTGCTACCACAGTAGTATGGTTACACAGGGGCGCCGGGTTGTTACAGGCATCAAGATGACAAGCGGGTGGATGCTAAAGAGGATAAAGAAGCTAAAGGAAAACCGGTGCAATGCTCTACCTTGGCCGGAGCTATAAGTAACTCGTATATATATGTACAAGTGAAGCTTTAAGCTTCCAATATATACTACGGAATATTGTTGACATCCTCGCCAAATTATGACAGCACGCTCCGAAGTCCAGTACCCTTGTGCCGCTTTCCTCCAGCGCGTCACGCCAGCTTCGTTCCGTGGCGAGGAACAAGGCTGAAATCGATAGTCTTCCATTTGACCCTCTCGACTTTATTCTACCGGAACTATCATACCAAATTTACGTAGATAGTTGAATCCAGTGTTTGGACGTAGATGCAGGTCTTAAAAGTAAACAAAAGAATCGGGACCTTGGATTCCACTACCCACGTAAGATAAAACGGCGTTTCCTGCAAAGCCTCGAGTGCCGAATTCTTTTGCCAACCGCAGTGCCCGCTCCGTTGATCAGAAACCGATCATCCGCGGCCAACACACACATTGGGATGAGGCTGGTGGACGCATGTGGCTTCCGTGATCAAGCTTCTGCCGGGCGGTATTTGAAAAGACATGACTGTGATGCGGATGGAAGCACGCTCGGCAGATCGCCACGCACGCACATGGGCCTGGGCTGCGCTCTTCACAGGCAAACTCATGGCATGGGAAAGAGAGAGAGAGTGTTGGGTCTACGTGGCTGATGCACCGCCGCGTTCGACAAGGGGACAAGATTCCGAGGGCGCAACTTGCGGCATGGATAGAACGAGACTACAAATGGCAGAAAATTTGCTTTGACCAACTCGTAGAAACGGTTGGAGTGCGAGAGGTCCAGTATTCCCGCCGGAAGCTTGTCCACAACTGCCGCTGGTGACCGCCGCTGAATCTCATGGTGCCAAAACTCTTTTTTACATCCCCCAATACCAAGACCCAACCATCGCAAAGGTGGTGGAAAGAGAGGCGAACCTAAATGAGAAAGGATAACAGTAAATAAACCACTACCGTCTCGTGACCATTACGCGTCGATAGTAAGCACGATGCCGGTGGCGGCGGTTGCCAAGCGAGGAATGAATGCGGATGGGACCTTAGATGCGGGAAACAACATGTTTTCGTCGTTGTTCGGTCCTATTGCTACGGTTATTGCCGGGGTCGTTGCGGACGGCGGCGGTAGCGGTGTTGCTGTTGGTGAAGGAGCTGTGGTCGGCGTCGTTGCGGGCGATGGCGGCATGTTTTTGGCGTTCTGGAAGACGGCGGGGAAAAGCTGCTCTGTTGCTGAAGAATTTCCACTCAAAAAAAAAAAAAAAACGCGCTAGAACTCTAGTACTACCATCCGCTCATCAAAACGCCCCCTTTCCTCGGTGTACATGTTCGGTCCGAGTGCCACGGCCAGGCCCTGCACATTAATTTCCCCGGAGCGGTGGTTAGCCACTACCCGGTCGTGGGAAATACGGACTCGGTGTAGTGATGGCCTCAAGCGTGAAAGAAATCCAACGAGGCTTTGCTGGGTGGTAATAACGTAGAGCTCCAGGTCTCGAATCTTCGGCCAACGGACAAGCTGCAGCTGCGCGAGCAAGTCATCGTGCTCCTCCACAAACCAAGCAAGAGGTTCTTCTAATTTCCCCTCGAACGTTGACAACCGAGCTTTCTCGACGTTCTCCATTAGTCGGAGGCTGTTGGCCACATGTGGTGCGACACGACATTCGCCTCCCCACAGTCCGACGTCGAGGTCGATAGAGGTCAAGTAAACGAAGGCGTGCTCCATCAGGACCATTTGTCTGACGGCACAGCTGATGTCGAAGTCGCCTTTGGAATCGCCATCGGCCCATAGATTCCGCAGATTTTTCTCCCCCCAGAAGGCGGGTTGATCGGTGTGGATAGTGAGAGATCGAAGGCTTCTGTTCAAGCTGTTTGCCCATCCGAGCGAGCGTAACGAAAGAGAAAGTTGTAAATCATCGACATCATCGAAATCGGTAACGCCACCAACTAGGTCAGAGCCCCAGCGAAGGCCACGCCAGTAAAACGGGCCGTCGTCGTGAGTTGTGTCGTTGCAGAAGGACTTCAGATTTGGAAATTTGGCTAGAGAGTCCTCGAATCGCTGGCAAGAAGGCTGTGCCAAACTGGAGTGAGAGCTCCGCCACGGAAAGACTGGGCCGGTTGGAAAGCGGCAGCCAAGAGATCGGCATTCCAGATGGTCAAGTAGTGTCCATGCCTTGGTCCTGTCTGTCTCATAATCGTCGAACAATCGTCGTTTGGCGTTCAGCGAGAGAGCCGTCCAAGCACCTTCCGACATTGGGTCGCTGTAGAACCCTGCCGCAATGGCTAGATTCTTCCGACTCGCCTCCACTTCTGGCGATGATTCTTCGTCGTCTGCTGGATCCAGCTGCACGCCCTCCACCCAATGGTCGAAACCTAGGGATTCTAGTAGCACATAACCCCTTCGTAGCACGAGGGCTTCCACATGCCGAGCAACCTCTTCCTTGGACGCGATCTGAGTGAGTCGATGGATGCTTCGCTCGCGAAGTTCGAACTGGACCGTCCTGAAGCAATGGGGTGTGGCTATCCGGCACAGGGACTTGGAGGTGAGGCGAAGTTTCTTGTTGGATTCCAGATCGGCGTAGGTGGATATCATGGCCCATAATTCCTCTGGTAGACTACGGCAGCTCGGGTTTCTCCCGGGCAATGGATCCATGGCTGCTCAATGGCCGACCGCGATGACACCAATGACGAGTGGCTCGCAATGCGCGGTGAGGATGAGGATGAGGATGAGGATGAGGATGAGGATGAGGATGAGGACGAGGGTGATGATGGATGGCGCTGAAGATGCGATGGTGATGGTGATGGTTCGTAATCGATCGAGATGAGATTGGTGTTTTGTTTTGTTTTGTTTTGTTTTGTCTTGTTTGGGAGCGCGAGGAAGCTTCTTCCCCTCCTCGGCTAGGTAACCGGAATAAAGACGTGGCCGCTCATCGCCAGCAGCCCTTATCTTATCGCTCGTTCTTTCCTACTCCGTACACCTCCAACTTCCAACCCGCAAACATGCCCGTCACCCGCGAATCCGTCCAGCGCCTCTTGCCCACCGTCCCCACCCGCTACTGCGGGCCCGGCGGCGCCATCGCCGTCCTCCACGCCGGCGAGCTGGTCGGCCACCACGTCTGGGGCTTCGCCGACCTCGACCGCCGCATCCCCATGACCGCCCAGACCCTGTTCCCCATCTGCTCCACCACCAAGCAGATGTTCTGCCAGGCCATCCTGGACCTGGAGCGCACCCCGCCGCCCGCCGTCGCCGCGAAGGGCCCCGACGTGCGCCACCAACTCACCGACGCCATCACCGCCCTCCTCGGCCCCGACCTCTTCCCCGGCGACCGCGCCATGACGGTCGACAACCTCTGGGACATGCGCTCCGGACTGCGCGACTACTGGGCCCTCGGCACCCTCTGGGGCTCGCGCCCCGACACCCGCTTCTCCATCGCCGACCACTCGCGCCCCGCCCTGGACCGGATCCGGACGCCGCACTTCCCGCCCGCCGCCGCCATGTCGTACAGCAACACCAACTACCACGTCCTGGGCCGTACCGTCGAGGCCGTCACGGGCGAGCCCATCGCCGACCTGCTCGCCGCCCGCGTCTTCCGCCCCGCCGGCATGGCCACGGCCACCGTCGTCCCCGACACCGCCGCCCAGCCCGGCGACTGCGTCGGCCACGAGGGCGACGCCGGCCGCGGCTTCGTCGCCGCCCGCAACCGCATCGAGTGGGCCGGCGACGCGGGCGCCATCGCCTCGCTGGACGACATGGTCGCGTACGAGCGCCACTTCGACGCCCTGTGGCGCGGCGACGACGACTACTACCGCAGCCGAGCGGACGACCCGGGGGAGTATGCGGACGGCGAGAAGGCGCGGTACCGGTTGGGGCTGAGCCACGTCGAGCTGGGAGGCGTGCGGACGGTCGGGCATGGTGGCGCGTTGCGCGGGTGCCGCGTGCATCGGCGGTACGTGCCGGCGGAAAGGCTATCGGTCGTGGTGCTATTCAACCACGAGGCGAGCGCCGAAGGCTGTGCGGCGTGGCTGATCTCGGAGCTGCTGGGGTTGGAAGAGGCGGCGGGCGAGGCTGGGGAGGCGGCGGCGGTGGAGCCCGCGGAGGAGTGGTTTGGGACTTTCCTGGATGGGGAAACCCAGCTGGCGGTGGTGGTGAGTCCGGGCGAAGCGGGGAAGCTGTCCGTCTCCTATGCCGGCGATGACAACGGCGTGACGCTTGTTGATCCGAAGAACGCTCGCGGGCGGTTCATGATCGCGTCCGTGGAGGGCGATTCTCTGCGCATCCAGTCTCTCGCCGACAATGTGAAGATGGACGCCAAGCGCGTTGTGAAGAAAGACTCTGATCTCACGGGGCTGTCCTTGTCGGGCGACTTTTACTGCAAAGAGCTGGATTCTACCTTACACTGCACTGGTCAAGGGGAGCTGCTGTACGGTGCTTTCGACGGATTCCTGGGACAGGGACCGCCCCACCTGATGCGCCATGTGGGCGGAGATGTCTGGTTCCTCGCTGATCCGCGGGGAATGGACGCCCCGGCACCTGGGGACTGGACTGTCGTGTTTCACCGCGATGATCAAGGCAGCATCACTGGTCTTACTATCGGCTGCTGGCTGGCCAGGAAGCTCGAGTATGTAGCAGCGTAGGAGAACCACATCGTAAACCGCAGAAAGGGCAGACACCTTCGCGAAAGCTCTTTTGTGCGGTGACCTTATCCAGTAGACGTAAGTTAGAAGCTCCGAAATCGATAGACATGGTGATGAGAAACAGCCAACAAAACAAAAGAACCGTCATGCAAACAAAAAAAGGTCTTCATGCATTGCCACCACGCGTCGACGACGCACGGGTGAAAATGCGGCAGATGAAACCATGCAAGATAATCTCCCCGATTGCTTCAGCGTGTGTGTTCGCAGGTTCTTGCGTGCCTTCGTACCATCAGTCAGTGCGACCATCATGTCATGTTCTTTCGGACAACGGGAGGATTTTCTGGGTTGAGACAAAGAGGATGGCTTTGTTTGCCTCTATAAAGGCGTTTGTGCGCCTTCGTTATTACGTTGAGCAGTGTGAGACATGCGTCTGTTTGGTACACTTTGTTGTTTCTTGCTGGCTCGGGGCCGCCGTCCATAACTAAAGATGAAATCGATGGAGCTAGTGGATTCTATGCTATACGCCTCTTGTTTGCTACCTCGTTTGCTACCTCGTTTGCTGTTGATTAGTTATCCGGCGCGTATATATACTACGCTGCCCAGCAGATAGCTTATGGATCATCCTGCGCATTCATCAGAAACGCCAAATACGGTCTTCACTCACCCACCCTGCTCGGCCTCTAACGGGAGGACACCACAATCTTTCCAGCCGCCTTTCCGAGACTGCATACTCCAACCTCCGCTCGCCCAACGCCGAACAACCACAGCCATGTCCGCCAACCGCAACCCCAATTCCGGAAACGATCCTGGCGCCGACGGAACTCTTGCCCCCGCCAGACCACGAAACTTTCACAGAATAGACGGATCTCGGGTTTACATCTGCGAAGCCACGTGCACCTCCGGAGGGCGGCTCGGCCTGCCGTGCCTAAATTTCTCTCTCCGCAAGAGGTTCGACGATGATAAACATTACTGCTTCGTGCACCGGGCGCTCGACGACGAAGCGTACAACGTGGAGCTGCGCATTGCCTACGACGACCTTATGGGCGCCTTCCTCGCGAACTCGCACGAGATGGAAGCTTTGCAGAAGACTGCGCAAGAGCTTGTGCGGTTACTTGGCGATGCTGAGAACGAGAGGGTTAGGTCTGAGTGTCATTCCGACGAGCTGGAGACTATAAATTTGGGCTTGGAACAGGATATCCAAGATCTTAGGCGGATTCTTCCAGGTGCCGTAACCGATGTAGAAGAGCTTCGACGCGATGTCCGGGATCTGGATTCTGCTACAATCATCGATACGCTTAAGGACGACCTTGCCACGGCCCAGTACGAGAAAAACAGGCTTCAAGAAGATCTTTCCGCCGCTGAGGCTGAAAGAGACGTATCTCACGGTCGTGTTGGCGAGCTGATGAACGAGAAGGATGTCCTGGTCAGAGACAATGCGAAGGAAAACAAGAACCTCCAAGGCAGACTCGACGAGCAACGTCACCAGAAAGAGAAACTGGCTGGGCAACTTGAGGAAGAGATGAAACGGAGCGCCCAGCTCCAATCAGCGAACACGGCCAGCTTGGCTGAGGTGGCGATGGCAGGGAGGAAGAAGGAGGAGCTCGAAAACAAGCTCGCGGAGACATTGGCGTCAAAGGAGGCAGACGATGATGCGAAGAGGAAACTTTCGAGCGAGAAGGAGCAGCTTCAGCGCCAGCTTGCTTGCATCGAGAGAAGCAAACCTGAGCTCGAGGAGACCAAGGTGAAGCTTTTCACCGCAAAAAGCACCATCGGTAGGCTCCAACACGACCACGCCAAACTCATCCGCGATATCGACCAGAGCAAAAGCGAGCTCAAGCAGACCAGAGCCAAACTTGCCATCGCAGAGGCTGTCGTCAATAAGCTTGAGCACGACGGTGCCATTGCCAACCGCAATAACGAGCAGAACAAAGCCGACCTTGATGAAGCAAAAGCCGCGATTGATGAGCTCCACAAAGAGCGCGCCGCTGATCGCAAGGGATTCAACGAAGAACTCATGAACGCCAATGATACGATTCAAACAATGTCAGCGGATCTCAGGGAAGCTCAAAATCACAGCCAGTCTCTAGTGAAAGAGATCGCGGAGATAAAGAGCACGCTCGAAGACACCAGCGGCGAGCTCAAGGGCGCCAAGGACAGCCTTCTCGCGATTGGTACGGAAATTGACAAGATCAACAGTGACAAGAAGCTCATTGCCGATGAGCTGACAGATATCAAGGACAAGCTTCTTGGCACTGCGGCGGACCTCAACGGCACCAAAAGCGACAACATTCGTCTCACCAACACACTCTCAAACACCAACGATTCACTCGAGCACGCAAAGGAATTGCTCAGGGACGCCAACCGCGACAAGGCGCATCTCACCGACAAGCTCACAGATGCCAGTTGCCACATCGGGCTTCTTACAGGCGATCTCGCAAACGCCAACAGCTCGCTCGAGGACGGCAACGACAGGCATCTCGCACTATTCAAAGAGGCCCAAAGCGCCAACGACCGTCTGACCGACGAGCTCGCCGAAACCAGCAATTCGCTCAGAGACGCCAACGGCAGGGTTCTCGCAGTGAGCGCGGACCTTGACGCCGCCCGCGCCAACGTGGCGCAGCTCACGGACGCAGCGGACGTCAAACACGCCGAGATCGCCACCCGTGCAGCCACCATGCGTAGACTCAAGGCTGCGGCTTTGGCCCTCACCGCTGCATTCCGCTGGAGGAAGCTCGTACTCGCTCGCGTCGAGGAAAGGCGCCGCACGGCCGCCGCCGCCGCAGCCGCCATTGGCGCCCGCTGGGATGGGCTCAAGTTCAGCCAGATGACTTGATATCTCGCTTCTCGTCTTCGGTGGTGCGCTGGTTTGTATCAGGCTATTCTGTCTTGGTTCGGCCTTTGTACGCTCTGGCGGTTTTATCTTTTTATTTCTTGTTTCCCTCTGGTGCAAGTATTGTGTACGCGATACAGTTTACCAGTGGGCGCTCGCGGTGCTGATCCAATCCCACTTCATCCAAGCATTCCACGTCGTCCTTGCCTTTTGTGAATTAAGAGTTTCTTAAAGCAGTCTGTCTAGTCACATTGAAATCATGGCATTACTCGCAAACGATTACTGTCTCCTCACGCTCCCTACCATTTGACCACACTCACATCTTCGTCCAAAAATTTGCTCCAATGTCCGGACGTACATGTGAGTCTTGAATGCAGACGATCGCGTCCGGATATTGGATTCAACTGTCCACGTAAGTTTTGTGCAATATCTCTCGCGAGGCAGATGTGGGTGGGCTCAATTATTTCCGATCCGTCTGTGCCACCGCCATGGCCGCTGGCAACCAGTACATGTCTGATTACACTATACTACAACAGTGCAATAATGTGACATGAAAAATTAGACAGCTTGAAGACGTGACAAAGTCAGTCACAATATGACAATGCGTCCAGCATCCAAACACCAGACCCCTTCACATCCTCCACTCTCACCTCGCTTCACGTCCCCCACCGCCATCGCCTGCGCCATGTCCTCCTCATCTGCCCATCGACATCGTGTCCGTTCCATCTCACTCCCGGTCGGAGTTGAGCGTAGCCATGACCACCTGCGCCCGTGACGGCACCTACATCATTTCTGCCGTATGCCAAGGGCGTCGAGCTGGCGCTTGTAGTGTCGAAAGGAGGAACGTCTCAATATCCTCGTCCATGCGCGTGGTGCACCAAACTTGCTGCGGGAGCGACACTGGACGAACGGGCTGCTGCACTTGGCGGCGGTTTTCGCCCCATAATGGTGTGGAGGATCTCGTATCATCTCCAGCCGGCTGGTGCGGAGCGGGCACGCTCAATCGTGGGCAGACGCGTGCTGGAGCCGGAACGTCCGCCGGGACCGAAGGCCGGGCTTTTTCAAGTGACGTACCTTGATTTTGGCATTGCTGCGGTCCAAAACAAGTATCTCCTTCTCCGCTTCTTGCTGGCCGTGTCCTTGTTCCGTCGCATTCCTCTGCTCCTGCGCCGCCCCTGCCTGTCGGGTTCTTCCTGTCCAATCATGGAAAGTTTCGTCGAGGCCGCTACACTCTTCCCACGTGGGGAGTCAAATCCGTTATCTGTACGAGATTCCGCATTCAAGGTTCACATCCGCGTTCGAGCATTGGTTTCAGCTGCCTACATGAGTAGGATTGTGCGATTGCTCCCAAATTGCATCGATCGCCTGCACCATCTGGGTCTTCAGGTTGCTTCTCGCCCATTCGATGATCCCGGCAACACACCGCACCAAGTCAAGCGCATCTTCCTCCTTGATGGTTTTCCACTGCCTGACTTCCTTGCCCACGTACTTTGCCTGGCCCGACTCGGGGTAGTATGCAAACAGCTCGAAACGCGGCCCCTCGGAGCAAACCGCGAACACAGGCGAAGGGCCGACGTCGGGGCATTCTGCCGATTGCAGATCCTGCAGGTCGCTGAAGATGCGGAGGGCGGCGGCGGCGGCGACGCAGGCCTGGTTCTGGGCGCCGAAAAAACTGCCGCCGGTGGCGTCGGACTTGAGCTCGCAGACGAGGAACGGGAAGAAGCCGCTTTCCGAGTCGGACTGCCGGGAGGGATTGCACGTCAAGCCTTCCGTCTCGAAGAATTGGTCGAGCAGGCTGGCTTCCACGCGGCTGGCGAGCGCCTGCCTCGCCAGGCTCAACTGGACATCTGGACGCGGCTTCTTCAGCTTCATCGGCGGTCGAGGGCCTGAATGGACGGCGGTGTTGCTTCCGTGGCCGTCTCTCGAGCGGCGCTGAGGGACGGTCTGGGGCGGGGGTAGACGTTCCGGCTGGGGAAGCAGCTCCTCGCACCAGTCCAGGTCTGATGCCACCTTGATTTCGTCGCCGCCACACTCGAGGCGTAGATCATCGACCATGGCGAGGAAGGCGCCTTTCCAGCCCGACTCGTTCGCATCGTCCTCGGCCAGCTCGCGACTGCGGCGACAGAAGCGGGAGGCGACGCTGCGCAGATGGGCGTCAAAAGTGGGGGCAGCGGCCAGGGCAGCATCGACGGCAGCTTGCACGCGGTGCGGCATGGGACGCCAAGTCTCTGGGACGATGCCGGCCAGTCTGATTAGCTTGCGGTACGGCTTTGTCTGGGTGACGCGCGACCGCGACGAGGAGGCGCGCGA
This sequence comes from Diplodia mutila, assembly GCA_022560015.1. Classification (NCBI taxonomy): domain Eukaryota; kingdom Fungi; phylum Ascomycota; class Dothideomycetes; order Botryosphaeriales; family Botryosphaeriaceae; genus Diplodia; species Diplodia mutila. The sequence continues at coordinate 116,779 of JAFISB010000108.1, read as the reverse complement.
GTCGGTAAATGTGACGTCAGACGGTGCGATGTCCGGTTGGGATTCGGGGGGCATGGCGACGGCAGCGGACTCATCGACCCAGTCGGCGATGGAAAGAGTGCGGGTGTAGGTGGAGCGCGGGCGCGGCGGGCTGTCCAGCAGCTGGTCGCGGGCGGTGGACGGAGGAGACGGCGGGCGATGGCGTTTCGCCGCGGGGGTTCCCGAGTCGTCTTCGCGCTTGCGCTTGCACTTGCGCTCATCCGAAAAGCCCGGCTGCGGATGTTCAGGCGGGCTGGCGGGCGAGAGCATCTCTCGTCGACGATGAAGCGAGATGGGAGGGTTGAGGTTGAGGTTGAGGTTGACGTCGGGCGCAGGAAACGCTGGGGTCTAGGGTCGCGTCATCCCGCGTCAGCCTAAGCCGCATCCGGCCAAGTGCATCTGACTAAGCACGCTCACTCCATCCTTCATCCAACACGCGATGAACGGAATACATTAATTCCAACGCTTTCACTTGTATTCTCGGAATAATTGGGGATCTGGTACTGAGTGATATGTGTCTCTCGTACCTGTGTCTTCCCTGGTTCCGTTCCGCGTCAATCTTGATACTCGATCAGAGGTACAGATCAACTCTACTTTTCAAGCAACCGCCAACGTCTTTATCCTTCCATCGTCGTATGCGCCAAGTCTTCGCTGACTGTCGATGTGTTCTTCTCCGCCATACGAACAGGCTCATCCAGAACATCCTTCCTGTAGAGACAATGCAATGGAGCAGCTCGGAGAGCGTCTTGGATGTTGAGCGGGTTAAGGGAATGATGGGGCGAGCGGTAGTGGAGGTGTTATGTGGGAGAAACTAGCGCACGCGACGGCCATGACGATTGCGGAGCCGCGCCAACCGCTGCTGCACTTGCTGGCGCTGCTGGCTACGAGTGGTGGTGCACGCTGTGCATTCGCGACAAAGAAAACGAAGGCTCCGCAAAACAAACCGCATACGAATACTGCAAGCATCGGATGCGAGGAACTACGTCCTTGCCCTTCTCGGGCAGGGAGAGCAGTCAGGACGTGAAGGCAGATTAATCCGAGGGGTGGGGCCAGGTGCGGGTCGAAGTGGCGAAGGGGTGCTTGGTGTACTACGGGCTGGAGGTGTTGTCTTCTTGTAGCAGTCACCCCGCCTCTGCTGCTGCTGACTTGGAGGATGACGAGCTGCTGCCGTAGCGCTGCTCGTTGGCGCCAAATTGGGGCTTCCGACATCTCCCTCGTCCATTCTGCGCGCCCTCCCAGTTCGTTTTCCGCGGGGGGGACAAGTGCAGCGCGTACCAAGCCTCTGGGAGCAGCCACCAAGAAATCACGGAACAATCTTTTCCGACGGCCAGCAACGGCCATGCACTGATTTGGCTCTCAGATGTCTGCATCGACACCGTCTCGCAGCTGGAAGCCACGCTTCCCGGCCTTTCCGACACCGACGACTCGCAGTCATCCGTCTTCGCCTGGCTGAAGCATCTGGAGTGCCTGCTGCCACCCGAGGCCTGCGCATACGGCTCATCTGCAGAAAGGCGAGACGCACTGTGAAGGACCCCATGGCTGACCGCGTGTACGTGTGCAGCTATGACTTGGTTCGTGCAATACGTGGAACTTGGTCTGGCTATCAACCCGTGATGAGACGAGAGCGAGAGGGAGGCGTGACTGGTGCGGTAGCGGCAGAGGGTGCTAAAGCATGTCGACATCGCACGGTGAACGATGCATGGGAGGCGGCCGTTCTAGACGAGTAAGGGAAGGCTGGCAACTGGACTCAACCATGTCCGCGAGGGTGATGCAGTGTTGAGGGAGGTTACAAATGGGTGCTGGAGTGTTGTAGGAGAAGCTTATTTGCATGGGATCGTGGATGGGGAGCTGATGCTACCCGAGTCCGGAAGGGCAAATAATCAAGGTAGTATAAGTTCTATATTAGAGCTCAAAATACCAGGACATCTTATAGCAAAGGTCACCGGGTCACTCTGTGTTGGCACATGCTGGCGGGGAGGACGGTGGACCAAACAGGTAGAATCCGCGCCACCCGAGATAGACAACAATGACAACACGCCGATTTCAGTCAAGCTTTCTTTGAAGAGCGAGTCTAAGCGTAATCTTACGCTTAAATTACGCCGGACCGCACAGACTCTCCCTGCAGAAACGCCGTTCGATGTTCTCTTACATTGCATTACTCGCCCGATCTCGTATCTCGTATTAATACCAAATGATGGACCGCGCGCTGGAAGGCCTAAAGCCGCATGCTTCCGCCATGTAGATCAGCGAACCACTATTGGATACCTCCCTTTGCTGTGACTCGAATGTCTTATCAGTGTACCAGCTAGTATATATGGTATTTCTGTTAGCTCAATTTCGACGTAAGTCACTCCTCCGACAATAGTATATGTAGTGACAACCGTAGCCGCCCCTTTGCCGGGATCTCGTCTTTCTTCCATCGGAACCAGCATACTACTCTGACATCCATCGCCATGCATTTCTCGTCCATCACCCCACTCTTCCTTCTGGCGCTGGGCCACGGTGCCGCTGCCTATTCCCTTTCGCAAGGCAACAGGGATTGCGCCGGTGGTGGTATCAATGCCTGTAAGGCTAAGGGTCAGTACTGCGTTGTGGCAACAGATACTGGGTACGTCATCTCTCCACCGCGTCATTGGGTTACTACTGACGCGATGCGAATAGGTACGCCGAGATGTGCGCCGTGTCATGTGCAGCAAGCAGCACCTGTGCCTCGGAGTGCAGAAAGCTGGGGAAAACAGCCAATTGCGTGGTTAATGGGTAAGTGGATGACATAGCTTTCCATTACTTCATCGTTGGAACTACCAGTTGATATTGATTGCCGTAGCAATTGGTCGTGTGTTTGCTCTTGAAAAAGGCTTGAGGAAGCACTCGCGGAGAAACGGTCAGCTGAGCTCGTGCAAGCTGTTGCGGAGATTGACGGCAAGATCTATGGGGGTGCGCATACCGATTGGTGCAGATGCCATGTTTTCCGTCGCCATCTTACCCTACCTGGGTAGTGGAATCTAATAACTGGACGAATTTATTTACATTCAAGACTCCCATTTGCATCCATATAGAATAAGGTCGTACTTGCAGTAGAGGATGCCGATTGGCTGTCAGGGTGAGGAGACACTCGCTCTAATTTACGGGTATTTGGGAGTGCCAGCAGCCCAGTGTTCCACGTTCCGTGCTCTTATGCCTCTAAAGCTCTCCGAGTACGGCCTTTCCAGAGGAAAGTGGAATGAAGGCGCCGCTATTGACTATGGCGAGGGTGGCAGGACGAGATGTCATCGCGGTGGGTGCTGCGGTTGACGACATAAATTTAGCCTGCGCGAAGGACCAGAGTAGGATAAACGCACAACTGAGCCCCCCAGCACCCAAAACGCCGAGATTGAGTTGAATGTCATGATCCAACCCACAACAGACATTCCTACAGCTTCGCACCCCCAGTCCCCGTCGAGCAAGTAATCCCCCCATCCACCACCAACGCATGGCCGGTGACATACTTCGCCGCCTCGCTCGCCAAAAACACCACCGCATTCGCCACATCCCACGCGTCCCCCATCCGGCCCAACGGCACATGCTGCCCCACAATAGCCCTATACACCTCCCTCTCCTCCTCCCTCTCGCTCGCCCCAAACGCCTCCACCAGCGGCGTCCGCACCAACCCCGGCACCACCGCATTCACCCTCACCCCCCTCCCCGCACACAGCACGGCCGCCGACCGCGTGAACTGCAGCACCCCCGCCTTGGCCGCCGCGTACGCGACCTGCGGCTTCCCGAGGTCCCGCATGCCGGCGATCGACGCGTTGTTCACGATGACGCCGCCGCCGCCCTGCCGCGACATGACGGGCAGCACGGCGCGCGTGGCGAGGAAGACGGTTTTCAGGTTCAGCGCGACCTGCGCGTCCCACGTCTCTTCCGCCATGGTGGCCGGGTCGCCGTGCGCGGTGGCGCCGACGTTGTTGACGAGGATGTCGATGCGGTTGTCGAGTTCGTCCAATGCGGCGGCGACCACGCGCTGCATGTCGGAGGCGTTGGTGGCGTCGGCGGCCGTGACGGCGCAGGGGGGGCTGCCTGGCGGGAGGCGGGCGGCGGTGCGCTGCGCCGCGGCGAGGGAGATGTCGCAGCCGAAGAGGCGGACGCCGTTGCGGGCGAGGAGGTGGGCGGTCGCGGCGCCGTTGCCGAAGGTCGTGGTGTTGGTGGGTGGGCCGGTTTGGCCGATACCGATGATGAGGGCGGTTTTGGCGCGGAGGTCGGGGTAGGTGGGGAAGGTTTGGGAGGGGGTCGACATGGTTGTTTGCTGACTGGAGGCGGTCGAGTTTGATCTGGTGCTGTGGTGAGGTGTAGGGAGGTTAACTGCCGGTGTGGACAGTCACTTTACCTAAATACTGGGTTGTTTGCTTGCATTTTGAGGGACTGGGATTGCGTGACCTCGGGAATCGATTGCTCGGGTGGGTTGTTTTCTCCGCATCGCACCCCCACTCTCTTGGACATCTCCATCTTCCCCGCGTTTCAACTTCCCCGCATGATGTAATACAACGCAGGTCTTGAGGTTTATGAAGGTTGCCTTGCAAGGTGTAAAAGTAGAAATCCTACCGTCTTCTGTTCTTTCCTGTTGCCGTTTGAGAAGCCTGGAATCATTTTGTGACATCTCCATGACGATGGACGGAATGGAAAAGCCAGAAGCCACAACGGCCGAGGACATATCCACTGTAAACATCAAGCCCCAGCATCCACGTGAATCCTGTTAACATGCGGGAGAAGCGGCGAGACGATGCAGCCCTGGAAGACAACAACCCCGATCTCACCGATGCCAAACGCGCCCGCCGTATCGTCCGAAAGATCGACCTGTACATCCTCCCGATATGCGCCTGGATCTACCTCCTCAACTACCTCGACCGCGGCAACATCGGCAACACCAAAGTCCTCAACGAAGAGACGGGCGACTCCCTACTCCAACGCACGGGCATGACCAACACGAACTACGCCGTCGCCGTCTCCCTCTTCTCCCTCGCCTACGCCCTCTTCGAAGTCCCCTCCAACCTGATCATGAAGCGCTACGTCCGCCCGTCCCGCTGGCTGGCCACGCTGCTATTCTGCTGGGGCGCCTTCACCATCGGCTTCGCGGGCGTGCAGAACTACGCCTCCGTCGTAGTCCTCCGCTTCTTCGTCGGCGTGTTCGAAGCAGGCTTCTTCCCCGGTTCGTCATCCCATCTCATTCCCACTCCTCCCCCAACGCTGACGACCGCAACCCCGTCCCCCAGGCACCGTCTACCTCATCACCTTCTGGTACCCCGTGGCCGAGCGCTCCGTCCGCATCGCCTTCGTCCTCGCCTCGGCCACGGCCGCCGGCGCCTTCGGCGGCTGCATCGCGTACGGCGTGGGCCAGCACCTCAACGACGCCCGCAACCTGTCCGCCTTCCGCTGGCTGTTCATCATCGAAGGTCTCGTGACCGTCTGCACGGTGCCGTTCGTCCTGCTCCTGCTGCCCGACTACCCGTCCCGCGCGCGCTTCCTCTCCGCGTCCGACAAGAAATTCGTCTCCGACCGCGTCCGAGCCGGCGTCGGCGGCGGCGGCGGCTACACCTCCGCCAAAGCGAGTCGGTCCGAGGTGCTCGAGACGTGCCTCTCGCCGCGCATGCTGGCGCACTACCTCGCCTACCTGACCAACAGCGTCGCGCTCGGGTCCCTCACCTTCTTCACGCCGACCATCGTCGCCGGGCTGGGCTACACGTCCGTCCGCGCGCAGCTCATGACGGTGCCGCCGTGGGCCGTTGGCTACGTCGTCTGCCTCGCGCTCAGCTACTCGGCGGACCGGCGCAACGCGCGGGGCTCGCACGTCGCGCTCTCCAGCGCCGTCGGGGGCGCGGGGTGGCTGGCGGCCGGGTGCTTGCCGAGCGATGCGTACGGCGCGCGGTACGGGTGCCTGATGCTGTGCGCGTGCGGCGCGTTCTCGTCGTGCGGCCCGCTGAGCGCGTGGGTGACGTGCAACGTGCCGAGCGTGGTGACCATGGGGGTGGCGACGGCGTTGAATAACTCGGTGGCCGGGGTGAGTCAGATCGTGGCGCAGTGGATTTGGAGGGAGGGGGAGAGGGCGGCCGGGTATCCGACGGGGAATTTTGTCTGTGCGGGGTGTAGCTTTGCGACGGCGGTGGTGGCGGCGGGGTTGAGGTGGTGGTATGGGCGGTTGAATGGGGAGAGGGGGGAGGGTGAGGAAGAGGAGCGGGGGGTGGGGAGGACGGGGAGGATATGGCTCTTGTGATGGATGGTGTCATTGCGGACCGATTGCACGCCATGGACTGCGCCGGGGAAACTATTTCCCCCCGTGGTTGGACTGTGACTTCACTCCGTGGGGTTTTGGCAAAGCATGCTACAGAAGAGTTGATCTAGACAATACTATGGTGTGCGTCGTGGGGTATTGGACCCAAAGACTACGACTATCTCCACTAAGTATCGCAGTACGGCGTAAGGATTAACTGCCATAGCTCAAGAAATTCCGTTTGCACTCACTACTCACGGCTTCACACTAAGTAGAGTCGTGTCGGAGCAGGGTGCAGAGGAATTGGTACCATCGCGATGGTGTATTGAACTTAGGTAGGCACCGAAATTCTATGCATGGCCTGGGTCACCAATTCTTCTATCACAGCCCCAGACAACGTTCCCAGCCCCCTGAGTAACGGGGGATTGGTCCAGCAGCAGTGATGGCAGGATCAAGAGCGTCGCCACAACCGTCTCAATCCCGCCAGCTCCCAGCATCCTCTCCCCGCCGCCGTCGCCGTCACCTTGTCTCCCTTTTTCCCGTGCGCACACGCCCTAGTCGAAGCAGGACTCCACAGCTGGGAAGCATGCAAAGCGGGAGATTAATACGAGCAGACGATCTGCATCGGTATCTGCTCCGCGTCAACGTATCCGGGAGTCCTGCGCCTCTCCTAGCAAATTCCCCACAATACCCAAAGCGTAGGCGTTCGCGGACCGTACTAGCCCGTTCTGAATCTATGCCAAGCGAAAACTTGCTGCACCGTCCTCACCGGTGCGGAGACGATGGAGCCTGCCCGGACGCTGTTGAAGTAAGGATAACGACACAACCGGCCGGAATGGCGTAATCACACTGATCTAGATTATATATAGCACGACACTGCATGCTAGAAGCCGCAGGACTGCGCTAACAGTAAGCGGGTAGAGGCATATTGCCTGTCAAGTCGGAAGAGGGGTCCACCTCACAGAGTGGGCGAGACACGACGTGGCAGTGCCTGCACCATCCCATTAGCGCATGTCGTCTGTTGTGCTACCGTACGCTTTTCGCTCCCCGCTCGGGATTGGGTGCGACGTCGGAGCGGAGGCTCGTATTGATGCATGAAGTCGACTAAAATCCAATCAAATGGGCGGGGAGTACAAGTCGATCTGGGCGACCCTCTTCACAGAAATAATGATTTGCTTCCGCTGCTCCGCATCGAACATCCCATTGCGGGAGATTGACCCCACAGTGCGGGAAGAGCGGGAAGTGCGGGAGCTTATGCGGGCGGCAACGGGGCTGGAAGCGATTGGCTGTCTCCCTTCCCTACTTGGATGCCGAGGCCAACCAGGGGTGCCACCATAGTACTGCGCCAGGATCTCTGCTTGGCCTGGGAGGTAGTGCGCGCTGAACATGGCGGCAGCTGGTGGGACTATAGAACTTGGCGATCTCAGACAGTACCACAAAAGCCATGCACCTCGCAATGGAAACATTTGGAAACAATTGGTTGGGTACGGGCTAGCTCGTTGTCATCCCCGGCTCTGTGTTTTGACCGTTCAACTTCCTGATGATGTGGAGCATTACACGTGGAGAGGGGAGATGGATGTGGGAGGCCAAAAACGCGAGATTGAGTGGAAAAGCCGATTTTTCACGACGATTCCTACCGCCTGCAACGCGTGCTGTAATACGACTAAGCAAAACCTCGATATAGCCCCGCATTCGCGCCTACAATCTCCGCATTCCAGTTCCGTAGGTTCCGCTTAACTACAGTTAGTGCAGCCCACCTTCCCTGCAAGCTGGAGATGGAATGACAATGGTCCTGTTATCTCTCCGCTTCTCCTTTTGCGGCCCCTTACTTAGCTATGCGAAACCGGTGAGCTTCTTTAAGCTAATGCACCATTCGATGGTGTGCATGGTGCGGGATCGAGGCTGCCAGACGGCAGAGTGCGTTATAATTTCACATCCTCGTCTGTCAACACCTGGCGCACTGTGTACGTATCCGCGAGTATCTATATTACCTTTCACAACTCGGGCGGGCTCTAACGGCGCCTGGACGGCTTCTGAGGCGGTCAGAAGCCAAAGACTATATGCCGTAGTAAAATTAAAGGGTAATTAGTAGCAGACGTAGCAGTGGCTTTTGAAGAATGAATCTAAGATCGTAGCATTTTCTTACGTTATGAAGCTATGGTATGCAGACTGAAAACGCAAGGATAGAAACGTATCCTTTTCCCCACTTGCCATATATGCAGATCTCTGATCAGTCCCGCCCCTCCTTCCGAACACATTCCCATGCAACAGGTCTGCTAAGGCTCTAGAGCGTGTAAAAGGGAATCGAAGGGAACAAGGCAATGACGATTACTCTAGTAGCGCCGGTCCCGGCAGACACCACGCTCCACCACACTGATTAAACCATATGAAGCCGTAGAGCTTAACCATAAAACAGACCCATAGTCGTAGCAAATGGTAACATATAGTGAAAGAAAACGCGGCCGTACCCTGGGGCCACGACCACATCACTACCTACATCCGCTACAACGGCACTATGCTTCAGCGGCGACCCGTTATGACTGCGATGCTATCTACTGTGGTTTTCGTCCGGCAGGACACCAATGCGGCCGCCCTTATCTGGTATCCTGGCCCGCATGGCATTGATAATCGCGCTCAGCACACCTATGCCATCAGCCGACCATGCACAGCGTTAGTAACGGACGAAGAAGTGATGACGCATTTATGGCACGAGAGTGAAAAGGGCACAGCCAGTAGGAGAGTCTTGGCTTCTAAAGTGATTATAAAAGCACAGCCCATCATCGTGATCTCAGACCGAACAGCACAGAACGCCAGCATCACCGAGCCTTCCACTCCTCGATCCACAAATTTCGAAGCCTCTTACCCCCATCAATTCATCCATCCATTCTAAGATGCACTATCCCGGAGCCATCCTCCTCGGTCTAATTACACTGTCCTTCGCCAACGTAATCGGTACAAGCCTTCCTCTAAACCACCTCCCGAACCAATCACTCCACTAACCAATCCAACCCCAGATCTCCGCATCTCCGTCGACGAAGACGTCTCGGCACTCGACAACGCGAACGCGGCCGCCAACTGCTACTGGAGCGGCACGTCCCCCTTCTGCGCCGGGGGCTGCGACTCGGGGTACGAAGACTGCGCGACGAGCGCGTGCGGGGACGGCGCATGCTGCGTCACCGGGTACAAGAAGTACTGCTGCAAGGGCGGCTGCGCCAGCAGCCACAACAAGCTGTCAGCTGGCGGCGGCAAGAGTGGTGGAAGCGCGGTGAAGGCCGCCCACCATCATGACGACAACCGTCACGAGACGGGTGAGTTGAAACTCTAAGTTACCGAAGGTACGTGGGTCGGTTTCTTACATGCGATTTTTCCCTGCAGGTGGCGGCTACGACGACTACTGCCCCGAGGGGGAGTTTATCTGCTGCCCGCTCCGCGCGAGGAAGAACGAGGAATGTATGTGCCTGCCGAAGGAGGAGGGAGGGAGTAAACGGCCGACGGTCGTTCGTTCGTCGTCGCTTTCGGGCTTGCAGCGCACCTTTGGTGAGTGCTTTGTTGTTGTTGTTGCCACTGGGATCCGCGGGATCCCCCTGTTTCTGCCGCGTTATTCGGTGTTGTCGAGGGGTACCGAGCCTTCTTTACTTTACGTTCTAATGCTTCGTGTCATCAGGCGACCCGGACAACGATTTCTGCGACCCCGATGAGCGCATCTGCTGCCCTCCCGATGCAACCGAGAACAGCCAGTGCACCTGCTACAAGCTGTGAGGTCGAGCGGGCGGCTATTTCTTAAGGTACTCGTACTTCGTTCTGTCTTTATCAAATATTGAGTTTGAATATATATCTCCCGAGGCATATGTATCCCGATCTTCAATCATGGGGGGAGGACTCTTCGCGAGGGTGGTTTAATTTTTATTCCCGTCGCTTCAAGCTCAGCCACTCCTTAGCTAGTTAGTACTTCGGGCCTGATCACCTATACATCTCGACCATCCTGCTAGATAGTAGGAAGGCACCGAAGAAGGAAGTTCTCTACAATTGACTAGGCTTTGCTTTGCTGCCTTTGGATTTATTAAGTGTGGCTCGCCCGCTTCGGTGCTCTCGGACGCGAACCGGCGCCTCGGACATGCCGATTTGCCGTGTTGTGACCTGACCACTGTCTGAAGGGGCATCATCGCATTCATTTTCTTTGTCTTCGAGTCCGTTATGGTTGGAGGGAGCAGCGGTAGGAAACTGCCTCTTTGACGAATACCAGACTTACTTCCGACCTGAATTCTATGATGGCGTGGATTTTAAGAATGGAAGAGGGAAAGAGAAGAAGGAAAGAATCATTATATTGATCCATGTTACCCCTTGGCGTGGAAAAGACTTAGGCGATATCGGCACCATTGCCTCCGTTCGCCTCCGTTGCCCGTCCCTTTGCACTATGACATATACGCGAAAAGTTGACAAACCCCGCCCCCCTTTTTTCCTACACGATACCTACATCACGAGACTAATGACTCCTCCAGCACCCGCAACTACCTCCCCAACCAATCCACCCACGACGTCCCCCCTAAAACTATAGCTCCGTCTTCCTGCATCTATCGGCAACTCATCCCTCAATAGCAGCCTACCCAGGCCACCGACCTCAACATCGCCCTCATCCAGCCTCTGCACCGTGCCGTCGTACCCCGACCCGAGTCCCGAGACGACGAGCATGCGCCCTAGAGCGCCTGTTCAGTGCCGCCGGTCGCCCGGCACGACCGCCTACATGGAGATGCCGAGGCTGGCAGTAGTCTTCGTCGAGGCCCGGCCAGGCCAGGCCGGTGGCGGAGTTGGCGGGCCGTTCGAGGATCCGGGTTTCGAGCTCGGCGGGGAGTTAGGGCGGCCGCGGCGTGTCGTCTGCGGCGTGGGGGAAAGAGGCGGGGTATTTGGTGCGGTTAAAGGGAGGGAGGTGCGGGAGGATGTGCGGGCGGCTGGGGTGGAAGGAAGGGGAGGTGATGACTTGGCCCCATGGAAGGGGCAGCTCGCGGCGGGCGGCGGGGCGGATGGAGGAGGTGTTGGTGTTGATTTTGGGGCGGAGGCGTAGGGATACGGCGCTGAAGATAATGAGGTCGCGGAAGGGTAGATGGAGGCGACTTTTATGTAGAGTTCGGCTGGAAGGGCATCGAATGACGTGGTGAAGCTGGTGATGGGAAAGGAATGAGGTGGGAAGAAAGATGGATGTTGCCTTTAGGTAAAGTTGAACTTCGACCCCGCACTAAGAGATATCTCCGGCTGCTGCCTAGTAGTAACGGTGTATGGCTGCCTGTTCATCTTCGATCCAACTCAGCTATCCTAGAATAATGGAGATGTAGGTGGAGATGCCGAGCTATATGATACGCACATTCCGTTTAATCTTCTCCAGTTGCCCGACCATTCTGTTATTGGCTCGTAATACTATACTAGAGTGATTGTTCTGTCCTCCGCATGCACCCGCTTAGGCATTGTAGGCTCCCAGTAATACCCGGAATAAATACCGACCCGTCGATACGTAGAGGTTGACCCATCCACGGTTTTAAGAACTAAGCCTTTAGCCCATACGTCGAAGCCAGGAGATTCCAGTTGATAAATGACCAACACAATAAACTCATCTCCGGAATGAAGATCTGGTTGAATTCTCAACCTTTTCTCCGGCAAAGTGATATCATCAGGCAAAGCCTCGTCTGATGGCACCGGTGGAAAGTCGGCCGCGAACCCCTCCGTCGAGCACTGTCCCTTAATGAAGAAAGGATTTCTGTTGTCGTCTCCTAGAGGTGCAAGCTTGTCGCAGCGTCCGGGGAAGACAGGTCCTTTGATCGTCAATGTTGCATATTTTACATGACCGAACGCATTCGCAGTAGCGGGCGCCGCGTTAATTTCTAGAATTGTAGCTAGGTCCTTGTATTCGTGCTCACCAAAGACCGAGTGATTCGTATACCAGATGGGTGTCGTGATGGAGGCCCATGACCATAACGGTACGTAGAAATTGTCTTGACGCAAAGCAGGCGTGGACCCACATTGCTAAGCTAATGTCAATGGACAGTTCTTCCAAATGCCACAAGCGTATGAATCCTTGGTCTTTCTGCTAAGGATTTCTGCTATCCCGGAAATGGCGGGTAGCCGGTCTGCATCGCGGGTGATTGATCGATTGGAGAACCCCTTAATAATGCCAATCCACTGCTCGTAAAGGGATGCCGAGTTCTCTACCAGGCCTATGAACGGTGTTTTGCGAACCGCTTGATTGCGGTATTAATCCTCGCCGACGGAACATTCACAAAGAGTTTCTTGCTCGTATTCCTAAACCAGTTCCTCATCCGTGAAGTGTACAATCCGCTTTGACAGAATCCATTCTTGCAGAGTCCATGCGCGTTTGTTCAGGTAGCTTGCGTATATCGGCTTGGCACAACTGACCCTGGGGCGCCTGAAGGTATGGCCCAAGTCCGAGTCGTGCGTAGAGGGTGCGAGACGGACGTGGATGTCATTTCTCAAGCCAAATCGATGTTTCTCAATGCGAAGTGTCTCCCAAGCGCTCCGTGGACGCTCTTTTAAGCAGCCTTCGGAACTGTTCGCTGCGTAATCTGCCGCGATTGTGAGGATTGCACCTGTGTAGTAGGATCCCATGCGCCCGGACTCTTCATTCCAGTCTTCCTCGTCGTCTTGAAGAATGCACAGACTATCGATCCATAGAAAGGGTATGTGAAGTTTCCTAGCGATGAGTACTGCATTAAGGAATGTCTTGGGAAGTTTGTCTTCCGGTATCGCGTGTTGGTGTTTTCCGATGTTATTGCTTGTGATTTTCAGAGGAACATGGCCTCCCCAGCAATGGCTTAGCGCAGTATATGATCCCGTTTCTCCTTTCCCTTGAGGTATACAGACGAGGCAGAGTTGTTTCTAAAGCAACTGCGATGACTCTCGTCGGCAGCGTGACGTCTGGCGGATTTGAACACGCCTTATGATTGTCTCGACATTGTGAAAACCATGAGGATAAGAGATCCATGCATCCCCCCAACATGGGATGCTGTGATACGGCACGAGCTTCGCCCGATGGTATTGGTAAATCGACTGGATGGTCTTCAGATACGTCAGTTGTGGATTGCATCATTACTGGGAGATTGATCTGACCTTGCTCTGCATAAAGTTGCAGCGGAATTGTAAGGTTGAATTGCAGGCCTTTAATCATGCCTTCTTCGTCCTCGTCATCGTGGTAATCGTAGCCGTTCCCTTTCCACCTTTCCCATTCGTCCTCTCCCCTCATCATGAGGTACAAAGGCTCGATTTCCAAACGACGGACCTCCTGAAACGCTCCGTCTTTTGGCCAGATGCTTACCCGAACGGAGGCGGGAGCCTTCCGAATGTACAGCTCACCCGCGGACAATATGAGGCTACATATGATGCAGCCACTCTGGCTCGAAGACAAGAGGTCTTTGTATTTCAATCTGAAATCAGCCATGTCGCTGGGAAACAAAGCGTCGGCATTCAGTATGTCCAAACTGAGATCTTGACAAACGTTGCAACGTGGCTGAGGGCATGTCTGTTTTTCTAACGGCATCTCAGAAGAGGCCGCGTCGGTGCTGGTATGTCCCATGCTGGGTCTGCAAAATCGAAGTAGTTTTGACAAGAAAATTTGAAGTGCCACAAGCTTCGAATGGAGGTGATCCGGAGCCACATACGTCTGGCATGCCCTTCTACCACAGCTATATACCTCGTTGCAAAAGACAACAGTGCAAGAATGCCACGTCAACGCCCCACTTCCGACACTTTCGGGAAAAGCCTCAAAAATATTTGATACATCAGTGGCCCGATCACGCCGCGCGGCAGAGATCCACTTTTGATCTTCTCGCCTGCAAGGCAGGAGCACTGCTGGAATGATATCCCTGCCGGCCATGTCCAAACCGAACAGAAACTCTCTAGACACCAAAGTCAAGCACGCCTGCAAGTGTCCTGGGGTGAATGAGACATGATCACCGCCATGCGCGTGTCCCAACCGCTCAGCCCTGCGTCTGCTGTACTTTTTGTCTTCTTCAGACGATGATTGACAGACCTTGCAGTGTGCCCGAGGACGTGCTCGTGTTCCTGGTGGCATGTTTGAGGGATCCCAGTTCGTGGTTGAGTCGGTCATGGCGGGCCGCAAAAAGGAGCCGTTGGTGCGAGGCTGACGCTCGAGAACGAAGAGCGTTCGGGGATAATACACGTAGTCACCACCTACTGATGTGGAACGCGCTTCCAGTCAAACGCGCCCCAATTGGGCGCGACCGTATTGAGACCAGGCTGAGCTGACGCTGCGCAACAACACTCCCTGCCGGCGGGACGGGGCGTGATCTCACCTCAGCCCCACCGGGCATCGGCATCAGCAAGCAGCTCAACCAATTCCACGCCATCCTCATACTTTCACGACGCTCTTCCCATAGAGACGTGTCAATTTGTGCCGTTTGGCACCAAGTATTGAGTGGCGCACGGCTGTTTCGGACACCCCGACAGTGCTGCTTGAGGCCGTGTAACAGCACAGGGGTCCATCAGCCCTGACTGCGGTCGCCACTCAGCCTCGCCGACTTGGCGAGCGCTACTGAGTTCATGCTACCAATAGGCGCTTGACGTATGAGAGCGCGATTTGGGGCCGAAAAGAGGGTCTGCATCGGGTGGATTGCTGATCGCGCGGCTGATTTTGTCAGTCTGGCCGCGTCGGGCGCGAGGCTGTACTGGAAGAGTGGGTGGCGATCTGAGACATGCGTGGGTAGTGTTTCACGAGGCTACGCAACTCGGAGCGGTGTACGAGACGAAATACCGAGCTGCAGTCAAATCGGATAACAGAAGTGTCGAGCCCTCTGAGCATCGCCAAAAAACCCTACACACGTATGTAAGTAGTTGAATCCAAGATCAAAACGTAGATGTAAATGCTGAATGCAAACAATTGCATCCAGAGATTAGGTTTGACTGTCCCGTTGAATATGGTGTGATATCCCTGTGAAGGTGGATGCGTGTGGCTTGATTGTTTGGAACCCACTGTGCAGTCGTGTCGGTAGCCAAAGGCTTAATATAGCTAGATTTGCTTTACACTGCGTTAGCGGCCTTGGCCGTGGAGTTATTTACGTATGTGTGCTAGCACATGGAAGCTGACGCTGCTAACGCTGCTGCCTAAAAAGGGGCGAGCTTGCTTCACGCCGCTGAGAAATATCCACGCCATCCATTATGCCACGCATGAAGCGTTGCACCGTCCTGGGCTCTTAAACGCACGACTTCGCTCGACTATTTGTCCCCTGTCCCCAACCGCCAAGTTGCCCAGATAGGGCAGTCATTTTGACCGGCGATGGAACCCGAGTGGCGGGCTCTGGATAGCCACCTCCAGTACACTGTGGGCTGGCTTGCGCCATTGCCAATTGAGCGCGCCGCAGCCGAAGCTCTCCTCGACGAGCAACACGATCCGCCCGACGGTTTTCAGCCATCTCATGGCGATGAAAATTCATACTCATGGGGTAGTATCGGACAGCACAACATCATTATCGCATCGCTCAAATCTGGAATGTATGGCACCAGTGTTGCAGCGACGACTGCGAAGTCCATGCTATCGACCTTTCCCGGCATAAGGTTCGGCCTCGTTTTTGGCATTGGAGGCGGGATCGCTCGACCTCATGAAGGCAAAGATATTCGTCTTGGGGATATCGTTGTTAGCGACCCGAGTGGGACCACGGGTGGAGTTGCGAACTATGATCTCATCAAGGCTAAAGAGGGAAGGAAGGAGTTGAGCGGCTTTCTCGAACCACCACCGGACATATTGCTCTCTGCGGTAGCAAACTTGAAGAACCGTCATGAACGGGAGCCGTCCAAAGTTCCTCAAATACTGGAAGCCATGGAGAAGAAAAACCCATTCATGTTCAGAGCCAGAGACGACCACCCCGGCTACGGATATCAAGGCTCTGAGAACGACTTCCTTTTCAAGCTATCTTACATGCATGTCAATGGTGGTTGGGACTGCGAACTGTGCTCTGATGAGGAGAAAATCCCCCGCAGGCCCCGACAGTCTCCACATCAGCCCAGAATCCACTACGGCGTCATTGCATCTGGGAACACACTCGTCAAAAATTCCGAAGAAAATCAAATCCTACTCGAGCGTCTCTCACAACTTACCGGAAACTGTTTATGCTACGAGATGGAGGGAGCGGGTCTCATGAATGACTTCCCCTGTCTAGCCATTCGAGGCATTTGCGACTATGCCGACTCTCACAAAAATGATCGATGGCAGCGATATGCGGCTGCTACTGCAGCCGCGTTTGCGAAAGAGCTGCTCGGTGTCATAAGGCCGGAGAGCATTGAGAGAGCTGAGAGAGCTACCGCTATCATGAATTCGCTTACGAAGGGTTAGTCTGCACAATTACCTTATCAGATCTATCTATACTCATGTTACGAAAAGTGTCCAACGATGTTGCGAAAGTCGGCCAAAGTTTACACGAGGAGAGAGTCCGACACTGGCTACAGCCTTATGATCCGTTGCGTGACTACACACGTGAGAAGGAGAAGCATCAGAAGAATACATGCCAGTGGTTTCTTCGTAGCGAACAGTTCGCAAGCTGGAAGGCAATTCCGAACTCATTCCTTTAGATCCATAGAATGCCCGGATGTGGGAAAACTGTTCTAAGTGCTGCGATTATCCAGGATCTACAGAAGACATATAAAAGTCCGACCCAGACTGTATTGTACTTCTTCTTCAACTTTGGCGACAAAGAAAACCAATCGTGTGATCGAATGTTGCGCTCCTTCCTCTTCTCTCTGTACAGAATCGACGAAAACGTTCAAAGGGATCTGAACAATTCCCTCGCATCTCTGGAATCCAGGCCTCTCAGCACTAGAGTACTTACAGATCTACTCAAAGATGTCGTAAAACATTTTCGAGAGGTCAGCATAGTGATTGATGCCCTCGATGAAGTCGATGAATCTCGTCATCGAAGTCAGATCCTTCTCTGTATCCAGGAAGCCACGTCCACATTCCACGATCGCATTCGTCTCATCGCGACAAGTCGTGCAAAGCGGGATATCACGTCTGCCCTTGAGGACAGGGCAACGGGGGTACACATCGATAGCAACGTGGCCTCGCCCGATATCGAGAAGTTTATTTGCTCCAGGCTTTCTGATGGAAACTTGAGGTTATGGAAAGCAGTTCCGGGCAAACACGAAGACATCAAGCGTGCAATAATCAATAAAGCACGGGGAATGTACGTAGTCCTTAAATTTTAAGATTGTTTATAGTACTAACTGTTCTTTATAGGTTTAGGTTGGCTGCTTGTCAGATTGAGGAACTTGAGACCTGCGAGGATATAACGGGACTCAACAAATCACTGAGTTCACTCCCCGCAACTTTGGAGGAAACATATTACCGGATCTTGCGTCGCATACCTGGTGGACGCTTGGATGGCGCCATCAGGCTTCTTCAATTTCTGATCTGCTCGGATCGAACGATTCTCATCCGCGAGGCTATCGACCTCGTCTCCCTTGGTCCTGAGAGCTTGAAAACTGAACTCAAACACCGGATGCCAGATCCGCAGGCCATTGCCGCTTACTGTCCCAGCTTGGTGGCATTCCAAAATCCCGAACGTTGCGGAGAAGCGACGTTTCTGAACAAGGAAATCCACCTCGCACATTCCACTGTAAAAGAATTTCTCACCTCTGAAAACATCCACCCCGACTTTCGGCGACACTTTGAGTATCAAAATGCGCGAGCAGCCCTGCTCGGAGTCAATCTTACCTACTTTGAGCATCTGAGTTCCTCCGACTGTCTGGGGCACTACTCCTACAGCAATTCCAAGTACCCGTTTGCCAGTCATGCAGCAGCGGATCTTCCAACATTTGCTAGAATTGTTAAAGCGAGGGACGACCCATTCAGTCACTTATTGGGGTTTCTCCATAATGATGGTGCATACAATGCCTGGCTTTGCCACCTGTCACTCGCCACAAGCAATTCTTTAACGGATGCAAGATACAATACCCGAGAGGAGGAAGGATTATTGGCTCCTCGACTTTTCACTGTTGCGCAGTTCGGACTTTTCCGAACTTTACAGAAACTACGCTGCGACAATCCTTATCCTATCATTCGGACCATAAAAACCACCGAAACTCCTTTCGGATTCCACAGTAAACACTATTGGTGGAACATGGGCGGGATGGGGGACCGCTACTCCATCACACCATTGTACGCTGCATCAGTACATGGCTATGAGACAGTAGTGCGTGAACTCATAATGCAGCCTGTACCAGTGAATGATATTGGTGGACCTTTTGGAACAGCTATTTCTGCTGCCTGCCATGAAGGCCACGAAAAAGTTGTCCATGAAATTCTTGAAGCCAACCCGGATAACGCTCTCCTGCATTTTGGTGATTCATTACAGACCGCAGCAAGAAGAGGGCACTTGGAGACAGTTCAAGTTTTACTGCGGCGAATACATCCAAACAATGCAGCAGAGCAATACGAATCTGCTATTTACCTTGCTTCTTTTGAAGGGCACCGTGCCATTGTTCGATTCCTGCTCAAACAACTTGGTGTTACTCCAAACATGGATGGACCACATTTCAGGAAAGAGAACCTTAGGGAATTCTGGTACGACATTCGCGAAGAGCAAAGTGAGTTGTGGTCGAATGTCCAGTCACATTATGATCCCGAATGGAAAGATTATTGCAGAGCCAAATACGGCAATGGCAGAGGATTTCCGTATTACAAAGGTATCTTCGGCCATGCTTTGCAGGCTGCAGCTTATTTCGGCCATCACGAGATAGTGGACACCCTCATAAGCCGACTGAGATCACCAGACATCATTGGAGGGCTCTACGGAAGCCCTCTCCAAGCAGCAGCAGCTAGGAATCATGATTAAGTGGTGAAGAAACTGCTCGATGCAGGGGCAAATGCCAATTACAAAGGGGGCTACTACGGGACTGCGTTAGAAGCTGCGCTTTACAACCAGTGCCCGAGTATCATGACCCTGCTGCTCCAAGGAGGTGCGGTGCCTACATTGAGCGCCCAGTTCTTCCATTCCGTCTGGTTGTTTCGAGATGAATCTCTAGTCATCTTGGTGGTGGAGAAAATGGCTCAGATCGCCAAGAAAGACAACAAGGGTTCCTTCATGAGAAATCTTCTATCATCGGAAAACTCCACCAAGAGGTCTCAGTCGTGGAGTCTCAGCACGGAAAATTTTCTCAGGCCGTATGACCCTATCAGAGAAACCCTCCTCAGACAGGAGCGCAAAACACCATTTCGACGCGCTCTTGTTTACGGCTGGAAAACTGTGACACAGCAAATGGTTGACTACTGCGTTCCGATGAACGTTCAAGACAACACTGGCCGGAATCTACTACACGCCGCTGCTGACGAGCCAATTGCTGAGATCTCATGCTTATGGATGGATGTTCTGATCCAAGAACCATCTGCTAAGGCAGCCGCGTTCCAACTCGACGACAGAGGAAGATCGCCACTACACCTCGCCGTTATCCAAGGTCATTCTACAGTCGTGGAAAAGCTCATAAACATCATGCATACATCCAGACAACATTCCCATATTCACGCAAAGTCATCGCTTGCTGACTTACTTCTAACAAAGTATCCAGCTGGAGAACATTGGGGAATACCGCTGCTCCAGCAATCATCGCTTCACATAGCAACTACCAAAAGTAACGCAGGTGTAGCGAAATGGCTGCTTCAGCTAGCTATGTCGCTCGGTATTGTGAATGAAATGCTACAGGACAGAGACGCGAACGGATTGACGCCACTACACGTTGCAATCGAGAGTGGGACCTCCCAAACAGTCAGGCTACTCATAGAAACAGCAACAGCCGCAGGCCTCCCGAATCATGCCGAACGCACTCCGGATTGGCCCGTGATGGACCTGAGGCAACAGGAATTTCCCTTTGGCGTTTGCTTTCCAGAGAGCGAGCCGTATCTGTCGATCGACGAAATTCCGTCGCTGATATCCGCTGTTCAGCTACACTACGCAGCAAGAATCGGGGATGAATGTCTCGCAAAAGAAGTTCTGCGTAGAGAAGAAAGGTGTCGAGATACCGTCAAGTCTACAGATGTTGTCTCTGGCAAAGTACCTCTGCACATGGCTGTTGTAAATGGTTCAAGGAAATTAGTCGACCTTTTGTTGCATCCAGAGTGGAAAGCGAACGTCAACATCCAGGACGAAGACGGAAATGCACCTCTTCACTACGCAGCAATTGGAGGCCATATCGAGATTGCTGAGACAATCCTCGGAGAAGGGGCGAAACGTTACGTTCTGAACAACAAGGCCGAGACTCCATTTCGAATTGCACAGGAGAGAAACGATGATCTGATGGCTCAGTGCGTCAAGGATCCTGACAACGATGACTTTCTTAGTTCCTCTGACGAAAACAACTTGTGGGGAAATATCGCCTTTACGGATGAAGAAGAGACTCTCAGTATCGATTGAAAAAGGAAAACCCATCTATTCCCCACTACCTTCATTCAATCTCGCGTAATTTTCTCCCTGTTACATTCCTTATCAGCTTGTGCTTGTACGTATCTGAATGTCAATTTGCTATCAATTCGTAACAAAAACGACCGGTCTAGCCCCTGCTGAACCGCGTGAAGTGGATGCTGCAACACCTGGCGACTGGGCGGCCACCGGTCCACATGCTCCACCTGCGGTGTCGCAACTAGAAGTACCAACACATTAATCGACCTCTTGTATGACACGATTCATTGGAACAAGCGCATAAATTCAAATCTAACGCAGCAGGAATTGACGCCAAATCACACAAAACATTTGTAAGCATCCAAGCAGTTCCATCGGCAGTTCCACCACACAACATTGCAACGGCCTGCCGCTGCCATCTTCTCCATTTTCTCAAATCCGAGCAGACGCCTGCGACTGCTTGCTGCCGTAAAGCGGGCCAGCATCCTCGGGAATAGGCTCAGCCTCGATGTTCCGGCTCTCAGGGATCTCATCCCAGCGCAGGTCCGGCGACTCGAGTAGCTTCATGCGGTTCTCGCTCCGCATACGGTCGGCAGTGATGCGCTCGGGGTAGTTCCGCATGAACATATTCGTAAAGTGCGTGCCGTAATGAATGCCCTCCCTCGGCTCCTGTCCCGCATCGAAGCCCTCCAGCGGCTTCATGACGGCCGAGAAGTTCGGCTCGTGGAAGTACGCGAACGCGAAGCGCTGGCGATTGTTCAAGCCGACCTTGTGCGGGGTGGACGGCAGGAACGAGTTGGTGACGTACTGCATCATGTCGCCGGGGAAGACGGTGAAGACGTCTGGCACGGGGGGGACGTAGGTCCACTTGTCGTCGTCCTCGTTCAGGCCGGCGGCGCTCTTGCGCCAGTTGGCAACCTCCTCGCCCTCGTACGGCGGGCGGATGAACAGGCCGCCGACGTCGTCCTGCGCGGCGATGACGAGCAGGCCGTAGTCGGTATGGGAGCCGATGCCGCGGCCGGCCTTGCCCTTGCCGTTGACGTTGTTGGCCTCGGGGAAGCGCAGCACCCGCATGTGGTGCCAGCCGTCCTGCGTGTACTTGGTGAGGGCGTTGCCGTCCTTGAGGCCGAGGCCCCACGCGATCAGCTGCAGCATCTTCTCGCCCGAGTCGCCGAGGTACTCCATGTACGTGTTCATGACGGTGCGCATCTGCTTGAACGGCCAGGGGCACGGCCCGTGGCAAGGCCACTTTTGCTGGACGCGGGGGTCCGTGGGAGGCAGGTCCTTGGTGACGGTGAAGATTTCCGAGTAGTCGGCGATGTTGTCGGTGATTTCCTCGCCCGACGCGATGTAGCCGGCGAAGGACTGGTCGTCGAGGCAGGCGGCCTTCGTCTTGTAGGGCAGGTCGAAGAACTTCTTGCTGCAGATGAAGGCGGCGTCGGCGAGCTTGCGGTTGATGGGGTCCATGGAGATCTGCAGGATGCCGTCCTTGCGCCATGCGTCGATCATGCTGCGGCCCAGCGCCTGGTCCGCCGCCCCGCCCGTGAGCACTTCCGGCAGCTCGAAGGTCTGGAGGCTTCCAACGGTGGCCTTGTGGCCGGGAGGCATCGTGGATGCTCCGTTGTTTTCGGCTACTGTGGCGAGCCTTCGGGCAAACTGGATCTGCGGAGCCGTCGACACTCGGAGCAGGCGCCTGGCCACAGACGGGCGTGGCAAGATGGTTCGGGTAGACATGTTTGGAACGGAAAGAACGGGAAGAGTGGAGAGTTGGGGATTGGAGCTGAGGACTGGAGACTGCTGCTTTGAGACGGACTTCGACGCTGGAATATATACACGTCTGAGAGCCGGCCGTTGTCTGCGCGGAAGCGTGCGGCATATGCATCTCCTGCATGGTCATGTAGAGTTTGGGCTCTGTTCTCGCTCAAAACCTTGCTGCATATTGTCTATGGGTGGAGGATTGCCCGGGCGGGCTCGAGGATCAGGGTCCCATGTTCGGCAGCCAGGTCTCGATCATGATGATACAACGGCCGGTAGTTTTCCGCACTGCGGGCCGGAGCACATCCGTATTCTTGTTTGGGGCTTGGACGTCGCCTACAATTACGTCGTGGTAACATGTCACCATTACTCGCTACGCCTCGACGGTCTACGGATGATCAGACACGGCCCTGCCGCTCCGGACTCACCGTCACTTATCTAAAGATCTTCGTCCAATAGAAGCCCTTTGAGCCATTTCCAAGTTCCGAGGCTCACGTAGGCTCTACAGTGAGGGAGGAGTCCAGTACAGCTGGTGGGTTGCCCAGTTTGGACATTTCATGGCGGTTTGAGGCAGTGCACATCGGGCTGCTCGACAGGGTGACTTTCTTTCACGAGTCAAAGCCCGTACTAATTTACTAAGTCATGAGCACTGAAAGCGCCTCATCTGTGCAAGGTCCTGCAGCTGAAACATAGATAGCGCAAGGGGCCAGCCAACGGTAATTGACAGTTGACAGCCTCGAGTGCATTCAACGCAACTGTGACCCAAGGGGCTGTGCCTTTTCGCCCAATTACGATCAAAATGAAGTCCTGAGATATACTCTTCGAATTTGGATGTTGGAAATCTTGCTTCTATACTCGGAAGGGTCAAGGGGCTTTCTTACTAACGATGCTGGAATGCCTAGTAGTAGAGCTTATGAGCGACGTGCTGCACTCAATAGAGACATCCGCAAGTATAGACAACAAATATACGGCCGTAAGATGCAAATCACCGAAGGTTAGCGCAGTGCTTAGTGGCACGCGCTTAGCCAACAACGGACTGGGCCAAACGATACCTACGTCGTATCCGAGGACCCTAGTGTCGTACGTATTTTCCGTTGGCCTCTTATCTGATTCATGCTGATAACGCAACCTGTGAGCACGTCACCACCGGTCGGAGGACCGATTCGCATGGCCGACAGCCAGTGAGAAGGCCCGTCGCACTCCGGCACCGCCACTCCTGCCGAGTCATAAAGTCTCTTAGCGGACACAAATCCCCGTCTTCCTGATTCAAAAGCTCCACATCTAGTCAGTAGCTGCTCGGCATACAGAACAGTGCCGTCCGAGCCCCAGGCACTTCGAACTAACTGTGAAGTCTTGCGCAATCGAACACGCAGCTGAAGGTGAGCAGCGAGTTGGCCCGCTCGCCCTGAACTCGACACGTCAAGACGGACACCTTTCCTCCACTGCAGCAGTTCTTACGGGCACCGGACATTACCTACAGAACATTCACCTGCAAGACAGCGTCAGCCTTACTGCAGCCTTGGGGAGTTTTCCACCGTAGCAGCAGAAGAGAATTCCCGCGTATAGATCCACACGACTATCATTCTCGATGCTCGTGCCACTGAGCGCATCCGGACCTTTCAGGCGGTAAAGCTCGTCTGTGTAATAATCCCTGCCGCTTCTAGGCCCCATTCAGCAATCACCGACAACAGCACGATGTCGGTCTCAACTCGACCCACATGGCCATGATGCCCGAGCAGAAGATCCAGATCTCCATCTCGAGGCGACACCCGCTGTCACCCACCCGGTATCCACACTGCGGCTCCACAGCGGAAAGCTTAAAGCTGTTGCCACTTCCATCTCAGCTGATCGAACGGCCTTCAACGTCGTCAAGCTCGATCTTATAGGTGGG
Source organism: Diplodia mutila (assembly GCA_022560015.1). Taxonomy (NCBI): domain Eukaryota; kingdom Fungi; phylum Ascomycota; class Dothideomycetes; order Botryosphaeriales; family Botryosphaeriaceae; genus Diplodia; species Diplodia mutila. Next base: position 92,472 of record JAFISB010000108.1, on the reverse strand, counting down.
TAAATATCAACACCAGGTGGGCACTGGCGGTCCGTCGTGTCTGAGACCCTTTATCGGATGTTTTTGACTTTGGACCTCTTGTCTAGCGACTTCATGCTTGCCAGCACTGCGCTGTACATTTGCCGTTGACGCCCATTGACATGTCACTTCTCATGAGAAGCTCCACCAAGACCGACCTCGCATCAATCAGACTCGTCGGACCATCGGCACCACATTCCTCTACATCGAAGAAGAGAAGGTCGATGAGACACTGCTGGGGTCCGTATCCCAGCGGCTGCTTCGGGCACGCCGGCGAGAGCGGCAATAGCGACATCACAACGGTTCGCCTCGCTACGGAAGCCTAGCAGTCCCTCACCCCGTTGGTTGACTGACTAACTTGCCGCCCAAGGTCCTTATCGCTGTCACCAGTGGCGTGATATCTTTGGAGAGACGGGCAAACAAAGACTTCGTGGATGAGAGTTGGTTTTCCGTATCGGTTTTCGTTTTCGTTTCCACTGCGTGTGCCGTGACTCGAATGCGAATGCCCGGCTACCTTCTGGCGATTGGGCTGGAATCACCGTTACTACTGTCATCGAGCTGTGATGCACGGCAAAAACAAGCCAGAGCGGAGATAAACCAGCAAGCCCCGTAGAGTGGGAGAGGTCTGGGCGTGACGAACGGAAATGGGTGTCGGATAAACGGAGAACAGAGCGGAAATCATATGGCGGGCGTCGGAAACCGGGGAAGACAACAGCCACCAGAGACCTTAGATGTGGATGGTAATGCAAGAACCATCTCTTTCTGTTTTGCCATTTTCGCTCTTCCGACAGACACGTTTTCTCCGTCAAGCAACAGCAGTGAAGCTTCCAGACTACACTTCATCCCAGAAGAAAACTCCCTATCGTGGCTTCTCCGTGACCGCTCTCCTCCCCAGCTCGGTCGATGACGCAAATGACGCGATCTTCCGGTCTGGTAGGTTTTACCGAGAGCCTTGATGAGTGGCAAGGGGAGGGCCGAGCCGGGTGAAGATGCTCGCGTTGTCCACGCCTCACCCCACGAAAGATGCCGTGGCGTGGCGCAGATCTCGTTGCACGTTCGTTAGTGGGGCTTTGATGTGTGTACCTGTTCTAGAACAGTTGGCAGAGTTGTTCAAAATGGCGAAGATAGGAATCGACTTGGCATCGCGGTTTCAGTAGTTGGGTGGCCCGAGAGGAAGTCAGCACTTTCCTTTGATGCGGCACAAAAGTATTTCGGCCCATCGTGGATAATGGTAATGAAGGATATAGGCAGTCAGGCGCGGCATTATCACACAGCACGCGTTACCGTTGCGTTCGAGACGCGGGTCATCATCACATAGGAAATGGAGGAAACGTCCCAACTCGACCAAGTAGTTGTGCGCTGCATTAATGTTATCGTTACTCTTGTGCATTCTAGTTTGCAAGAAACGCTGTGCCGGTGCTGGGACGGGTCGTGTGGTCACCGTGGTAAAGATCCCTCTCAACGACGAGTGTCTCCCGGAAGCCGGCGCAGATGCCCGCTCCCTACACCAGCGCCATTCCATGCCATGGACAATAGGACAAAGGCGGATGAGGACTGGAAAACGTTGTCGTTGAAGTACATCATGACATTGAACTTGTCCTGGCGAGAGCATCGGCCCTCAAAATTCTCGCCCAGGACAACCGGAACAGTGTTACGGATGTTCTTGCCAGCCATATCGTGACGAGGATTTGCGACCGTACGCCGCTTGGATGAGTGTCATCGCGGCCAGTCTGCCATTGCTGATCAAGACGAAGCCTGTTCGTTGCACAGCCGGGCACTCTGCCTCTTCTCGGATGAGATCGAAGCCGAAGCCGCAAGTGAACGATAATGAGCTTCTCCGCCCCCCAACATCGGCCCCCATTGTATCCGGTCCGTCGGGGCCAAGTGAATCGGCGGCTTTTTTTAAACTTTGCGGGTGGCCCGGGCGGAACGAGATGGGAAGGTCTGTGCTTCAGTGCTGACTGTCCATTGGTCGAGTGGTACGTATTGCGGCCCGAATAGAAGACGGCGTGTAAGATACGAGACGTACGAGTCAACGAAACTGAGTCAGCCCTCGTAAGCCTGGTGGTCGACTCGTATCTTGACCGTGCATGCGTGGCCGTTGGGGCCCAGGAAGTGACTCGGTGAGCAATTGAAAAGGGGCTTGAAGAAGACATGCAGACTGATCCGAGGGTTTCAGATTGCATACCGCGCCCAATTGCGGCGCATCATCACTCCCGATGCATTCTCAAGCGGGGGCTTCAAGACTGAGATTGCTGAATTCTACATTCTTCGTCACTGATTACTCGCAACTACATGAATTTCCTCCACATCTGCCATGACACCTAGCATTTGCCCTTGTACTGAAAAGACCAATCCGCCGGCAGAACTTGGTTGGTGAGGCCAACGCCGCACTGCGCCGAGGTTTGGACGAAGTAGTTCTTGTTTGTTGATGCGACGTGAATAACGCCGTCACTGTTCTCGGCGATGCACGCGTGACCGACGGCGACCTGATTGAAGTTGATGATGTCGATCGAGCAGCCGGCGCTGACGAGGGACGTCAAGGACGCGACCGCTGCGATGATGATGGTGGTGAAGCGGGCCATGGCTACATTTATGGTTGTTTCAAGCTTATGGCTGGGCTTCGGCTTTTCAATACTGACTGTGGATGTTTGTTTTAATCGTCAAGTGTCGATGTGTTGGATTGAGAGTGAGGTATATCGAAGAGCGAGTGTTGTCACTCAGCATTCAACTGGCACCTCCATTCTTTATACAAACGTACGTCGCATTCGAGATTGGTCGAGGCGTAAGTGCTCAACTACATGCGGCATAGACACTCAAAGTGCTACAACGGTCTAATCGATGTGATTATATGACTGCCCTACCGCCCCCCACAATTACTGAATCGCTGAATCCTGAGTAGTCACCTGCAAAGGTACCTGGCGCTCCTTGTGCCACTCCTCACACCGAATAAACAGATGGCGTAGTCGCCGACGAAGCTCTTGCGAAAGGCGCGATTTCCCACCGAGACTTCAACCTAGCCGGGCAATATCATTGGCGGGGATTGCCGAGGCGAGTGGCACGGCAGGTGGCACCAAGCGTCGACCACCCGGACGAGGAATGCGTCGCGCAGGTGGTCGACGCTAGGCGTTTCGAGCAGGCTCACCATCGGCGCGATTGCCGGAATTTTCTTTGAAAAAAAAAAAAAAACGGGAAAGGAAAGGAAAAGCGAAAGGGAAACGCGCAGGCGCGGACGGCCGGAGGAAGTCGGGCCGGCGGCGGGCAGGGGCCCATAAACGGCGCGCGCCATGGCTGTCTCTTGAGAGCTCGCTAACCGCGACATGTTTCCGCACACAAACACGCTTTTTCCACCGCCTTCGGTGGCTGACGGCCACGTGGTCGGCGACATGGCCACCATCATCAACGTACGAGATGACCATCCCGACAGGCGTGTGCGCACTCTGCTGACCCCCGCCGAGGCCTTCTCGCGTCTGGTGGAGGGGGGATCGGCCCCCCAGCCGGCCTTGGAAGAAGCGGCCCGGGCCGCGCAGAAGCTGGGACGGTGTGTCGCCAGCTTGCGCCCCTGCTCCATCCGCCTGCAGCGCGCGGTCCGCGCCAGCCTCGATCCGCCGAACCGGGACAGGGCAGACGGCGACACATGGCCCAACCGCTACGACGCCCCATGTTCCCCTAGCCCTGATTCTAACCCTAATGACCTTGCCGAGTTCGTTGACTTCGACGGCTTGCTCAGGGACGGCGTCCTCAGTGTGACCGCGCCAGCCCAAGTTTCCGAGCCGAATCTCCCCGCACCCGTTCGCCCTCGTTTGTTGCCTGCGTGTTCCAACAAACCAGATTCCGTTTCGGCAATCCCCAAGCTCGATGCCAGCAAGTTCCCAGAGTGCACAATTCCCATCGTCTTGGCAGAAGAGGGAGCTGTCGCCCACGACCGCTGCACCGAAAATCGGTCCATCAATCCCGGGCAGCCGGCACCGATGGATGACGCTAGCAGCAATTTTGGCACCGGAGCAGCGGTGGAGAATCGAGTTGCTGCGCTTCGTCTTGGCACCAGCAGCAGTGCCCCCGATGAAGTCGATTTGACCTCGGACTGGGAGCTATCTTCCGACCTTTCCGTACAGGAGCAGAGAGAAGCCTTCGGTGCGGCGGGGCATCCGGTGGAGTTTGTCGACCAAGTCAACGCCTCTCTTGAACTCCCGCATGGGACGCTGCGGCGCTTTCTCCCGGGTCGCTGGCTGAGCGACGTTAATATCGTTGAGACGCTGCGCAGACTGCTCCCGGCGACAGCAGATGCGCTGGTAGCTGAGTTTGCAATCGCGAACCCACCTAATGGCGGCCTGGCCAGCGTGTACGCGCCAGACGAGGTGCAGGCGACGACCTTGATTCACCGAAAAGATTCTACGCATCTTTTCATCGCGTACAATGTGCCTTTTGGTCGTCTGAGCTTTACCGAAAAGGACTACAAAAACCATTGGGTTCTCGTGGTTGTCGATATACTCGCAACTAGAATACATGTATACGGAACTGAGAAAGGCTTGGAGCCTGAAGCTCGGATGGTGGCAATGAATATCGGCACATTTGTGAACAATCATCGCAAAACCCCCGTCGAATACCACCCTCCGCTCCTCTGGTCAGAGGTTGATTTGCAGCCGGTGAGTGCATTTCCATAAGGCATGTCGTAAAGCTAACAACTTCCGGCTCAATCCTTTCGGCATCATTCCGGACGATCACAACTGCGGCATCGCCGTCATCTCCCGCGCCGAGGCGTTCCTGTGTCCCGACAAGGCACTCGACATCCGCCGCAACACATCCCCCGCCGAGCTGGCTCGACAGCTCAACCTGAAACGGATCGAGTATCTGAATCTATATTTAGATGCATACAAAGCGTATCATGCAAACAGAAAGCTGTACAACCAAATGATCCTCCCGGCTCTCCGAGCAGGAAAACGGCTTGCAACGGATCCTCTGTCTGTTGACCGGCTGCCGAAGGAAGCAAAAAGGTACCACGGCTGGCTTTTGGATTATCCTACCCCGTCTCTTCCATTGCCGCCGCAGCTACCTGGAAGTGAAGCGTGGAGACGGCCCATCATGTCCTGCGCAGAGTCGAACCGGTTTCATGCTCAAGCCATGTTTCGAGTATTTGAAAGCAGACCAGATCATCCTGTCGAAGATACCCTCAGAATAATGCAATGCATGGGTGAGGTTGCGCGTCCGGAGCGGTCCATTGCTCTGAGGGATTTTTTACGCCAGAACCGCTCAGAGCTGTCGGCACTACAGACCCCTTCGGCTCCCGCGGCTGCAGAGAGCTTGTGGGAGTTGCATCGTGTGATCGATCACTTCGTTGCCGTCGAACGGCCTCTTTTGAGATTCAAGTCGTTATTCGCCCTGTTGGTCTACCACAAACATCATGAGTTCGCTGTTTCTTCGCTGAGGAAACACTTAAAGTTGGAGCGAAGGAACCACATACGGATCCGGGATCGCAAAGGTCGGCATGGGGACACGCAAGTTCGACGGGAACCGGATGAGGACAGACCTCCGCTCACAGCCGAGCAGCAAATCAGGAACTTCCTGGTGGCCAAGTTACAGAGTAAAGGTCACACTTCCGAGGACGCTCGGAAGCAGATCGCTCGACGCCTTCGGGCGGGAGAAAACCTGAAACTTATACTAAACGGCCGCAATCCGCTCTGGCTACTAATGACACCCTTGCAAGTCGATGAGGAGGCCGACCCTCTTGGCGATAGACCCCCGCCTGTCCTGAATATCATGGAATTCGGTCCACCCAGTGAGCACAGGAAGCTTGAGAAGCCAATCAAGGATAGTGAGTACGTTTCGAGAATCGCGCACAAATTCCGTGCTGTCTTCGATTGACTAAAGGAAACAGACTTCTTAAACTCCCGAAAGAGCTCGCGAGGTTTTTTGGTAAACATCTTTTTGACGCACGGCCAGAGCTTCGAGGCATCGACCTTGATGGAATTGACATATTCGGCGATGCTTGCAGCTCCATACCGTTGTGCTCAATGTCCGATGACGAGATATACAAGACTGAACCAAGAGATGTTGGAAAGCTTTTCACGCGAGAGAAAATTCCGGAACAATCATCTGGAGGGCGGGAGACGCAACTCTGAGGCGTCTACGAGCTCAATATACTAGGTTCTAGCTGTGGTAATACAAAGCTGTACGTGGAAAATCCCACTGTACGAGCATTTGTATACCGAATGCAAGTAGGACTTGAATATCGGAGCTTATGATGGAGGTCGGGGTACAGCCGGGGCTAATTTGTACCCACTAAAAGGATATCTTGATAGCAAACTCTATATACACTGCTTGATATCCAAAATGAAAGTCTAAGCAAATACTGTGACTGTGCGTTTGGCTGACAAATCCAAACCTCGACAGCTGGGTAAATACAAGAAGTTTTGTGTCTCGTTAAGACTTTCCAGACAATGCATGGGAAGTTTGAGATCTAAGGGGGGCTTTTGTTGGGGTTGGGACGGGGGGAACATGCGATCAAAGTGCGCTATTTAATTCCGCTTTCCCTTCCGGATCCCATCGTTCCCAACGCACGCCTCTCGCCCAAGACTTCCCCCATGTCAAAGGCGCAAGCATCTCCCTGCCCTCGGTCCGTGCTGGCATACAAGCGGCAAATCCCACTTCACTGAGACCGAGCCATCAGTGCCCCATCCACCCCACGTCTCCTCAGCCCCGGGGGCCATGGCGTCCTCCAACCAACGAGCCGTCACCCTCTCGATAACGAAACCCGCCACCACCTACACGACGGCCATCACCCTGGCGCGTCGCCCCCCTCCCCCGCCGCCGACGCACGCGGGCGACGCCGCGGTGGCAATCGGCCTGGCGGCGGGCCTGTCCATCGTCACCCTCGTCCTGATCGTGTGGTGCGCCGCCGCCGCCGGGCGACCGCGGCGTGCGGGGCGTGCGGGGCGCGAGGGACCGCCGGGACCGCGGGGCGCTGAAGGACCATCGGGACCGCCGGGCGTCGGGGGGAGGGCCGGGCGCGACGGCGCGGCCGGCGCGCGAGGAGCGGATGGGCTGCCTGGACGAGATGGACGAGATGGACGGGAGGGACGGGAGGGGCGCGATGGACGCGATGGCGGGAGCGGTCCTCGCGGCGAGCAGGGCGCCCGTGGCGAGCAAGGGGGTCGTGGCGAGCGGGGCGTTCACGGTGAGCGGGGTCCTCCGGGGGAACAAGGCTCTCGTGGCGATCCAGGTCTTCCAGGTGAACAAGGCCCACGTGGTGAGCGAGGGCAGCAAGGCGTCCGAGGTGACGGTGAAAATGTTAGGTTCGTCAGTGGAGTTTGTTTCGTACATAATCAAGTGACTGGCACGCGAACCGCCTGATGGGTTCTTGTTGCTGGATCAAATCATCCTTCATAATCTACGCGCAGTGTTGAGATGCTCCAATCCAATTGATGCCGTTACTGGAACAAAATACTGGGCTTCTTTCCAACCAGACCCAATAATACTGGTTTGATAAGTGTGTCTCTTGGAACATTTATTGATAGACAACGGACAGTCAACCCTAGAAACATCGATCTCGTACATGGAAGACGAGTACCGTTAGGCATCATATCTTGAAGGATATCTGTCTGATACTCACGGCCAAGCGCCAAACTTGATGGCAAGCCGCGGTGTTTTCCACAACAACCTGTAATTGAAAGACGTCACTAAAAGTATGAGTCACAATGTACGGACAAAAAGGTGCTCCTACAAAAGATGCCATTCTGGAACGCCATTGCCATTGTACGACCCTCTCCTGATAGCATGATTGATGCCCAAGAGAGAATGGACACCTGCAAGGAAGTAGTAAACTTCGCCACAACGTTCCAATGCCACACCTCCTCACCAACAATGCCGTGCCTCGCTCAAAATGGCCCATCTTCTCTAATGTTACACCAAAGAATATTTAAGAAATTCTTGCTGGACGAAGAAAGCTCACATTCGACTTCAACCTAACTTGACGGGGCTCCCATATACAACATCACTCGAAGTACAGCTCGAGTTTCAACTTAACTTTTGTAAAGTTCCTTCACCTTCCCCTCACCCCCCTCCGGTGGCCGCTTTCTCTCGCTCTGGACGAGAGCTTACTTAGAGTGTATAGTATTTCACTTTACCAAATGGGCCAGATCGTCACGAGGATCAAAGAGATGGCCGCAAGATCCATCGCTTGGATTCGCCAGAACCCATGCAAAACCGCCATCTGCGCCATCAACACAGCCATCATTGCAGTACCAGCCATAATCCTCACGCCGGTTCTTGGTGTACTCGGATTCACGAGCCTAGGTCCAGCTGCTGGTAAGCCATACCAAATCCGGTCTTGGAAGGTTCACAAATAACTCACCAGTCCACCCGATTTTAGGATCCATTGCCGCGACTCTGCATTCAGCTCTGTCGCCTTTGGCAGCTGGAAGCGCGTTCTCAACCCTCCAGAGCGCTGCCATGGGTGGCTACGGCGTTGGAGTCGCAGCTGGTGTCGTGCGGGTCGGCGCTGCAGCCGTGATCGGCGGTGCGGCACGGAAGCGATCGTGAAGATGGGGAACAAAGGGCGACAAATGAGGTCCGGTCGGCGTGAGGAATGGATCTTATCTCGTTGATGATACACCGAAGGGAATATTGACGCACGCTATCTCCGCGAGCGCCCTTAACGTATGCGTGCCAGCTGGTTTCGGCGTGATTCCGATCCGACGTACCGCTTCCTTCGCTCCTTGCAGACAAAATCGCGTGTCCCAAGCCATGGCTTGATGTTCGGTCTATCAAACGTCAAATTGCTCCGCATGCGAGAATCGACCGTGAGTTCTCTTCAAGCATGCTCTCACAAGCTCCAGGAGTGTCACGGTCAAGAACTGGAGATCTTCGTTGCTTGAGGGACAACGGTGGCAAGTTGAGGAACCGCGAATAAGTCTAAAAGTGAGTTTGACCTGACAAAGTACGTGTAGCACGTTTGTTTGATTAACAGTTACTCGTCTAAGAGCCGTGAAGTCTGTCAGTGAGCGAGGCCTACACATTTTTGACGATGGCGTTGAATCCATCTTACCTGGCCGAATCCGACGTGGAACCCCGATGTGGTGTAGAGTGAGTGTAGGAAAGTGTTACGAATGTAGTAAAGTACTCCAAATGCGGGTGATGTAGCTACATAGAGCCACGGTTCGTAGAAGTAATCGCCTTACGCTCCTATGGTCGTGATGTCAATGCGTGGCTGGGACGTAAGAAGTCGGTTTATTGAGCATCGAAAACGGACGTCCTCGATAAACAACTGCCACGGGCATCGTGTGTGTTCACATGTCACTCCAGTGCTCACAATAAATAGTATGGCGGGGACTAGCATTTTGCTTGAACATCAAGCAGTCTTCGCAATCACACACGGTCTCTTCATAACTTTCCCCTCTTCCAAAGATCATCCCAAAAGATGCAGGAAGTCGAAAACATTCTTGGTTACCAGTTCGTCAACACCAAGCTCAGAGATGAAGCACTCTTGGCAGCTGGAACAAGCGTGTCCGATCCTGCCGTTGATGGAGACCCCCGAGGCAACAAACGACTCGCATTGGTTGGAGATGCTGTGCTCCAACTTGTCGTGCTTGAGAGTTGGTACGGAGAAAATACGGACCCAGGTAGGCAAAAGCCTTGTTTCGGTTGTAAGTAGCCACACTGACAATACGACCAGCGGCTGGCAGTAAGCTGCTCAAAGAGACTGTGTCCAACGCAGCTCTTCGAGTTCGAGCGTCTAAGGCGCATTTACAGAACACGATACGGTTGAACCCCTGCCAGAAAGGCAAGGCGCCTAAAGAAACCCTTGCGTCGACGGTTGAAGCCCTGGTTGGGGCGGTGTGGTTTGATGCTGGTGGGGACATTGATGTGGTTCGGGGAGTGATGGAAAGGCTAGGTGTGCTCCGCCGTGAGTAGTACACAGGCGGGGAAAAGAAAAAGCTTCGCTCTAGAGCTCCCTTTCGATACTACCATTCAAGTGCTTGAGGGAAGTTTCTCAAGCTGAACAACATACAATGCGAGGGCCTCGGCTACTAGTTCGAATACGTGAGCACATGTCATAAACCGCAACACGAAAAAATGTTGACTGCTCCGGGCAAGCCAGTAATTCTTGATATCATCACGTACGCGCCAGATGCAAGGGGTGTGGTGAAAGCCTCCATACCGCTGCCTACCAAGTTTGAAAACCTAGATTCTGTTATCAGTAGTAGGAGCGTGTAGCGTGTAGCGTAACGCCTATCTCTTAGGAGGCTTTGATCGTCAGAATTTACAAATTCAGCTGATGTAAGGGATACTTCCCGATTCTAGCCCGCTGCTGTGACGCTCCGAGTCTAGGAAGATGAGAGCTGTTCTCGCAGCCGCATCCTCGTCTGTCGACGGTCTATATAATAGACATGGACAGCCATCCTCCACCAGCAACGTCAATTCTCATTGAGACCTCGCTATCAACACGGCCACCACTATCGTTCGTCATGTCTGTTCCCTCTTCTCGCACGTTGGCGGACCCCTCTATGCTCGCCAAAATCGACAAGCTTTTTGCTTGCAACGTCGGCCACTATATCGACCTGCCCCAAATCGTCGTCGTTGGCGACCAGTCCAGCGGCAAGTCTTCCGTACTCGAAGGACTAACCCGTCTCCCGTTTCCGCGCGACAGCGGGCTATGCACTCGATTTGCGACGCAAATTACCTTTCGCCGCTCTACCACCAAGTTGATTTCCGTAGCGGTGATTCCCGGGAAGGACGCTTTCCCGGATCACGTCGACGCCGTACGCGGCTGGAAGCGGAAGGAAATCGAAAGCCTCGGCGGCGATCAGTTTGCACAGATCTTGCGGGAGGTGCAACAGCTCATGGGTATCACATCGCATGATGGAAGCTCATCCGGCTTCCGGAAGACCTTTTCCTCCGACGTGCTCGCCATCGAGGTCTCGGGCCCGGATGAAGAGCATCTTACGGTCATTGACGTGCCCGGAATTTTCCAGCGTGTGACCAAGGATGTGACCACCAAGGAAGACAAGGAGTTCGTGCGAGAGATGGTGAGCGGCTACATGAAAAATCCGCGGTCCATTATGTTAACAGTTATTCCTTCAAACGTTGACGTCGCGACCCAGCTTATTCTGGAAATGGCGGAAGAGGTGGATAAGGAGGGACAGAGGACTCTAGGAGTACTAACGAAACCCGATCTCGTGGACAAGGGCGCTGAGAAGAGTGTGGTAGACATGGTCGAGGGAAGGTCGCATCAGCTCCTCCTGGGATGGTGCTTGGTAAAAAACCCGGGCCAAACGGAAATCGTAGACACCGGTTTCGACCGATACGCGGCGGAAGAGAGATTTTTCCGCACTACACCACTCTGGAACGGACTACCGAAGGATCGGGTTGGCGTGGTCGCGTTGCGGGAAAGGCTCCAAGAAGTTCTGGCCAGGCACATCAAACAGGAATTTCCAAAAGTAAGACACCCTAGTCCTCTCGAGATATGGCGTACTTACATATCTGCCAGGTGAAGTTGGAGATCGGTAGGAAACTCAAAAAGAGCAGAGGAGCTCTTGAAGCCCTGGGATCAAGGCGTGATACGCCGGCTGAACAGTCAAGATTCCTCATCGAGATGGCTGATCGTTTCCAAACCATTGTTGGGAAAGCACTCGCTGCGAGATATATCGACGATTGCTTCACTGACCATCCGGTCCTCAAGGTTGCCACGCTGATTGTCCATCGCGACGAGGGGCTTTCGCAAGACTTCGCAAAGTACGGCCTCACTTACAAGTTCAAGGATTACCGAGACGAGGAAGATGAAGAAGATAGCGTTAGCGCTGCCGTCGAGGGCGACGACGATGACAACGATGACTTGTTGAATGACTATCCCGAAAACGAACCCAACAAGGGGGTCGATGGTCAGAAGGTCACCACCGCGCCTCGTCCACACATTTCCACGAGGCGTTTCCGTGATTCTGGAGAGCTTGTCGATATCCTTCATCCAACCGAGATGGTTGCTTTGCCGAGAAGCCGCGGGATTCTGACCTGGATCACACAGGTCTATGACAAATCACGTGGCTTTGAACTTGGCCAATTCGATCCCTCGCTTCTTGCGACTTTGCTGAAAGCGCAAAGCAGGAGCTGGAATGGACTGGCACTTGGATACATGTCCGATGTTGTTGTACTCATTCACGATTTTATCGACACCCTCCTGAAGCACGTTTGTCCTGATTCAAACACCTACCAAAACCTCAAATCGACCATCATGGAGCATTTGATGGAACGGTATCAGAAGGCGTTGGCCCAGGTGGAATTCATCCTCACGGTGGAGCGATCTGGGATCCCCGCAACTCAGAACCACTATTTCAACGAGAATTTGCAGAAGTGGTGAGTTTCCGGGCATTCCACCTGCCAAACCAAAACTTCAGTGCTGACTACACGAAGCCGACAGGACCGTGACTACCATGCTGCTTGGGCCAAGTCCTTCTACAGTGGTGAATCCAAGGGAGAAGTAGTCAGGCTGAGCGACCTCAAGCATTCACGCACGATGAGCAACAAAGAACACACCATTCAGGATCTGCACGACATCCTCGAATCATACTACAAAGTGGCGCGCAAGCGAATCGTGGATAATATCTGCATGCAAGCCGCTTCCTATCACCTCATCTCCGGTCCCGACACCCCGCTCAGACTCTTCTCTCCCGCATTTGTGAGCCGACTGTCAGATGAGCAACTCGAGGAAGTTGCCGGCGAAGACGTCCTTGTAAAGAAGAGGCGAGCGCGGCTATTGAAAGAAGTAGAGGACCTGCAGAGCGGAAGAAAGATTCTGGGATAAACACTTGACGCTCTCATTTCTTTTGATTTTTCTTGTTTTTCGATCAGTGTTTTTTCTATGTCGCCATGTTTGTAGCTTTACGGATATGCAGCAATGCATGCAATGGTAATTGATCGGGAATCACATTGAAAAGACGCGTTTTCTCTCAGAACCGAGGTCTAAAGGTCCAGCTCGGCAAGATCCTGGTGCACCGAGGTTTTCAATGGATCGAAGGGACATCGCTTTCATTTGGTACGATATTGTTCATGTCCAGTGTCGATGATATGAGGCGCGGAAACGTCATGTGACAGGTCGCTGTTGGGCCCGAGACGCCATCAGCTTTTACCGAAGCGAAGCAATGTCCAGCTCAACCAGGTATTTGTGTGGTGCGTGGATGTCACTGCTGCTTCTGCCTATTTCGGCTTGATGTCGGCGGCACGGGTCGTGTGGTCGTGGCACACAAGACCTGACGAACAAAATTCGCCGTGTGGCGGCTCGGAGGGGAGGCGACGAGCAGCCACGGTGCCCCAATCCGCTAATTTTCACAAGCACCGTGATATGTCCGACACTGATAACGGCGTCCCTTGCTCGGGAAGGTCAACATGTATGCGGCAAGGAGGATTGAGAAAATCCACGAACAGCACCGCGATCGTTTCCTTGCCGCTCCGGAGTCACGCACCGCCGCCTGGAAGACGTGCTCAAATACGTGCCCATGGGCAAGTTAACCTTTATCCTACCGTCTTTTCTCACCACTCTGACCATCCCGATCATTAGAGCGTAGGCGCGTTCACACCCTCGCCCCCACTGTCCGTCTCTCACAGCCAACAGCGTCAGCGGACAAATTCAGTGACACCCGCCCAAGATTCCTGACCATGATTGGCCTCCGTCACCAAGCTGTCACCTCGCGCTACCAATCACCGATCATGAGTCTCACCCGCCTGCTATGGGCTTTCGGCACGTTCATTGCGATCGCCACCATTTACGTTTGCATCAGGGGGCACCTTTGGACGTTTTACGCAACTATAGCATTCCTTCTGGCTCTTCTGATCAAAAAGGAGATTCCTGGCCATGACCCTTCCTGTTCGCTGTCGAGATCAATCTTCGATGATGCAGACAGCTGCAAAGCCATCCTTGCTTGCACTTTCCGAGGCTCGACCGGCAAAGCCCTCCTTCCCTCGATGCTCCAAGCGCGTGCACTACCCAACACGAGACTCCAAATGGCTTTCGGTATCGACAATGCCTTCACAACGACGGACGTCGGATGGTACATGGAGTTCCGCAAGCTCAGCGAGTCGCATCTCAGGGTAACACCTGAGCAGTGGAGATCTCTGGCGAAGACAGCGCGCCAGATCGCCGTCAAAAGCATCCCTCGCGATTCTTACGACCCCATCATTCTCGCGCCTATGGTACAGACCATCACCCTGAAGATCTCGTTGCAACTATTCTTCGGCCGGGATGCTGCCGCACTCGGCGACGAGGAGGTCCACTTCATCGCCTCCAAGATCAACCGCATCTGGATCGCCTCCAAGCAGCAGTCCGAGACAATCCAGCCCTGGCACCAGCAGCACAAACTCATCGACGCCCTCCGCGCCATCATTCCCGACCGCGATCCGCTGCACCCGAAGGAAAACCCGATGAACCTCATCCTGCCATCGTACGAGACGATGTGGCGCGTCGTCCTGCGCTGCCTCATCGAAGTGCGCTTCCGCCGCAGCCACGACCAGAACCGCCACTGGCGAGCAGCTCTGGACGCCTTCCTGCGCGAACCGACCTCGAGCGCTTTCACCGAGGTTCGTGCAGACGATGGAAATGAAGGAGTGGGCGCATCGGCCGCCGCCATCGCCAAGGAAGCACTACGCCTGTACCCGCCGACGCGCCGCGTGTACCGCGATCTGCCGTCCGCGGCCGGTCGAGGGGGCCAGTCGTCGCTCCGCGTGGCCGCCGACATCGAGGCCCTGCACCGACGCGACAGTGGCGACGGCAGCGACGGGGCCGCGCGCGACGCGTGCGTTTTCCGGCCGCAGCGCTGGATCGAGGCTGGTACCGGCAACGCCGGCGTGGGACCCTTTCTGGCGTTTGGAGGAGCCCGGTTCATTTGTCCGGCAAGCGCGGCGTTCGGCCCGATGATGGTGGCGCTGCTTGTTGCTGCTCTGTCGGACGCGCTGCAGGGCGAATTCGAGATCGAAGGAGGCGGGTTTGCGGGTGAGATGGCGGACGGAAAGCCGTTGAGCTCGGATCGCGAGGCGTATGGGGATTTGAGGGTTTTGCGCAAGTGAGCGAAGCGTGGGGAGGATGGCGTCGGCCGACAGGCCTTGAGTTTCATCGCGAGGGGTATCTTCTTAGTCGGCGCAATCCACTGGCACGTTCACCGTGACAGTCTACGTATTTAGGCCCGGGGATTAGCTTCAATTGCCCAGTGAAAAGAAGTAGTTCCACTCGACGTGTCCGTTGATCGTGTCAACTAAGGGGATAGGGATTAGAGGGTCGTATGGAAATAAGCGAGTAGTGGGAAGGATGATTGGCGGCTCTTTAGGTAAGGTTTGAATCACATTAGCAGTGGCATGGTATCTTTGGCTACTCATGCAATGAACAATATAGATAGATCATGTCAGGTAGCTACTTGAACGTGGTCCAATCGCCACACTCCCTCAAGCCGGTCGTTATAATCTGTTTGGTTGATGGAAGTGGCTCTTTCGCTCTGGGAACCGATTCAGCTGTATTTCCACCTCTTCGGCCATCCGACACGGACACGTCGGGACAGCCCACACCATGCGCCCAACAACCTTGTCTTCCTTGACGATGATCGCGATCCCATCCTTCATCGTTGCCGAATATTGCAAACCGGGAATTCGATATGCCACGGCACCCACGGCATCCGAAGGCTGCACGTACAAAGCAGCCCGGAAAAGAAAGCACCCGAGACAAGACGGGCAAGTGATGCCCACGAGCGCCCCGCGTGGGCCGAGATGCAAGGTGCCCCCCTTTGCCTTCATAAAACGCAGGGGCGACAATTCTCCACAGCTTTTCAGGTCCGTCGTCGACAGACCCATCGCGTCAGCTATCCGGTCGGTCTTGCCCATCTTCCAGGGCTCCTGACCGCCCTGGAAGTTGAAGCGCTCCTCCAGTGCACGCTCGACGGACGACCGACGACCGCCTTCCGCAAGCCGCTCCAGGATCTCACACGTGTCCTGGCCGTACAGCCTCGTACCGACGGTGGCGACAAAATTGTCGACGTCCGGGCCGGTGAAGTCGAGCGCCACGCGGGCGACGTGCGAGAACAGAACATCCGCGTTGAGCGCGCGGAAGTTGAGCTTCTTGACGAACCGCACGGGTCCCATCCGCTGCGCCTCGAGCACCGGATTCCCCGCGCTAGAGAGCGAGAGACCGCCGGGCGGCGCGCATCGCAAGGCGCCCAGGCTCCAGATGCCCTCGTCGTGGTAGCCCATGCCCACGCCGCCGGGGTTGTCGTCGACCGACAGCGGCGACATCAAGACGGGCGTGTGGTCGCCGTTGCGCACGCACTCCCGCGCGAACGCCAGACAGGCGGCGCCGTAGTCGCCGTAGTCCGGCGGCGGTGTCGTCGTCGTCGTCCGCTCCCCCCATTTCAAGTTGAGCAGACCGTTGAGCGCGTGGAAGAAGTCCCGATTGCTGCGACAGCCGCGTTTCGCCAGCATCGAGAACGCTTCTGCGAAGGACACGACGTGGTGCTTGTTGGTCCGGGCCAGTGGGCCGAGCTGCCACGGCAGCAGCAGGCCGCCGCCGTCTCCGTCCGCAGCCGCTCGCGCCGCCAGCTTCTCCGCCTCGTGGGCGTCTCCCCGCTCTTTGACGATCGCATCCCACGAGCTGTGCAGCTCGCGGATGAAGACGTCGTGTGCGCCGCCGCCGTCGCCATCGGAGAGCGTGCAGTCGTGCAGCATGGTCCTGACGTCGCGGCTGCGGACGTACTCCATCACGGTCCAGACGCGGCCGAACCACGCGGCGTTGCATATGCGGACGACGCCTCTGGCGCGGGCGCGCAGGGTGGCGCCGGACCGCATCTGGCGGACGGCTTGCCCGGAGACGTCTTCAAGGTGGACGAGGGTGAAGGCGGCCTGGCTGAAGATGGACGCGACGTGGTCGAGTATCTGCCGCTTCACGTCATCTTGCCACTGGGGGACGCTGAGGTAGTCGTGCCACAGCTCTCGTCCGGCGGGGATCGGGTCGTGCGCTGAGAGTCCGTCGTAGATGCGCATGGGCAGTGCGACGGCCAGCTTGCGCGCCTCTTCGATTTCGGTCAAGTCGCCTTCTCTGTTTTGGACCTTCGATACCGTCTTGTTCCACACGTGCGAGACGGCCACGTAGGCGACGCCACGTGCGCACTCCAAATGGCGGTCATAAGTCAGAATGGTCCGTCCGAGAGCGGGCAATCGGCTCGTGGGGCTTGGAGCGTCGAAAGGCGGTTCGGACTGGAGACGGAATGTTCGGACCAACGGTTGGGGGTGGATGGGCAACCCACAAGCATAGCAGGTGAGACTGCAAGCATCTTGGCTGCACCAGAGTGTTTCGAGCGTAGGCGTTTCTCCGGGGGATTTGTGGTGCGCCATGGCCTAGTAGTAGCAGGTGAAGGGGAAAATCAGAGAGGCAAAATAAGCATGGTGGGTGACGCAGCTATTTATGTTTGGAAATGCAAGTCAACTAGCCTCGGGGGCCAGCCATACCTGCATGGGTTTGACGGAGCATCATCCATCTGTCATTGGTGGTCCCATCGTTGGGCGGGCGGCTCCTCCAATCGCGCGCGACCAATCACTGCCTCGGCCCCCACAGCCTCCTTCGCCTGCCAAAAACATATCCCAGGTGCAAGACCAGATGGGGCAGTCCAGAGACATGAGGTATCCATCGTCGTACATCGGTCCTTGTAAGCGAAAAGAAGCCAAGACTATATATCCATTAAAACGGCACTCTATTATCGCTATAATTCAGCGGGATCAAGTACTCCATGGCGTCGGCTCTATTCCGCGCTTCCAGACAGCTGTACCGCAACAACATTACATGATCTCCGTCACTTTCGTTTGTGCTTTGCACCATTCCCAGAACTGCTCTGCCAGGCCTGATCCCCCTTCGGATTTGGGCTTAATCCCTTCCAGCAATTTCGGGCGCGGTGTGTGCTTCCGATCCCAAGGAATGATAAGTTCACCAGCCAAGCAATCCTGCATGGTCACCGCGGGCGACCATCCCGCGTACAACGGCGGAATCAAACCGAGCGAAGGCGGGAAAAGCGTCGCTTTCTGCATTGCATCCAAGTCAGCAGCCGGCCACGCTCTCAATCACGGACAACACATACCGCAACGACAGCTTGAACACCGCTTATGTGTCGATACAAATCCGTGTTGATGTTCCCCGGATTCCACGACATGCTGAGGATGCCGTGCTTCTCGCAGCGCTTGGCGAACTCGACGGCGAGGAAGAGGTTGGCCACCTTGCTCTGGCCGTAGTTGGTCTTGTTGTTGGCGAAGTTTCTCGGGTCGCCGTTCTCGTCGAACTCGATGCCGGCGTCGGGGGCCATGACGTCGATGGCGAGGGAGGCGGCCCAGGTCACGCGGACGGAGTTCGGAGGCGACGACGCGGCGGTGTCGCGGAGGATGGGGAAGAGGTGGTGGGTGAAGAGGAAGGGGCCGAGGCCGTTGGTGGCGATCTGGAGCTCGTGGCCCTTGGGGATTGTTAGCACGAGCGGTGGGGAATCGAGTGGGAGTGGACGTACTGCTTCCGTCTTGCTGCCGTCTGGGGGGAACATGACGCCGGCGTTGTTGACCAGGACGTCCAACCGTTTCTCCTTCCCCAGAAATTCTTCGGCCGACGCCTTTATCGTGTCGAGATGGGCGAGGTCGAGGTGGAGGAATGCAAGGCTTCCTTGGGAATTGGGAACCTCGGCGCGGAGCTTCTCGGCAGCTTCTTCGTACTTGTCCTTGCTGCGCCCGGCCATGTAGACGGTGGCGTTCTTGCGGTAGAGGGTCCTGCAAAGCTCGTACCCGATGCCCGCGTAGCCTCCTGTTATGATGACGACCTGCTCCTGTTCAGCTGAAAATTCCAGTCCAAGGCTCTCGTCGTATACGTACTCGGCCGGATTGGTCATCGACGCTGGATTCCTGGAATTGGGGTTTCGGGATGTACATGCCCTGATCCCACACACTTTTGATTTTCTCCATTGCTGATTCTTGCGGCGTTTGTTGGACGTATACTTTTTGTGGGGTGATGTTTTTGTGGACAGCTCCAATGGCGCAGAGTCGCTCGCATATTTATGTTGCTGCTCAGCTATGACGTAGATTGACGTACACAGGTTTCTAAGCGGCCTCGCACTTCCGCATCGCTGATTGGAGAAAATCACGATATCTCCTAATTCCGTCTTTACTTGCGGTCTAGGGCGCTCGTTAGTGTGGAATGGTGCGCGCTAGAGTATGGAGCCCGCGCTAGCCCTAAACCCCTTCAATAATTCTCCGTGTAGATCTATCTACGGGGCTGGGTTACTTTAAATCAAGTTCCGCCTATCCACTAGTCTATCTTACTCCGCGAAATTTCAAAGACAGTCTGCTAATCCTATCCAGCTAAATCTCTCTGATCAAATCCCCATCTCACCCTCCCGCGTCTTACTTGATTCTCAGCAATTGCAGATGTAAAAATCTGTCGTTTGCGAATTGTGTACTTATTCTCCGGATAATTGGGCACTGTTTCCGGAGGTGGACCCGACTATTTGTGTGGGAGTGGTGCATCGTGCTTGAAACGGGCGCATTTTATTCGAAAATTTTTACAGAGATTCCTTATGAACCAGTGCTACCCTTCGCACATTTCCATGGTGATGCGACCGCTGCATCAATCGTGGTGTTGCTGGAGGTGCTCGCTGCAGTGGATTCCAGCGGATTCGTATTCTTCGCTTAGCGCGGGCCGCGCCGATCTTCTGGCGAGATCAGCCTTCCATACGGTGTCGGTCGTCGGTCGTCGGTCGTCGGTCCTGAAAATTGCAACAAGGTGAGCCGACACACGTAGGTAGTGGAATCCATTGACTGGACGTGAATGTCAGTTTTGAATGTGAACAAATACGTCCGGACATTGGATTCAACTACCCACAGAAGATGGTATGGCGAAGTCGTGGGCAAGAGCGGCCAGGGAAGGAGCGTTCAGAGAAGCCCGCTACCTTCCTAAATCAGACCAACCGCAGCGCAACCAGCTGCGTTGTTGGCCCGGGCTTTATAGCCGAGGCGTTCTTAGCTCTTTCGCTCGCTCTTCTCTGAGCGATCCTCACCTCGATTCAGCGTCACATTCCCTCTTCACCATCAGCACGACCGCTCCACCACGACCCCCGCTGCTGCCACGGCCCCACCATCATCATGTCTTCGTCCTCGGTCATCGCGGCCTCGATCTGGCCGTTTTGTAGCGCTGCTCGATGCAGTGCTCTGCCGCGGCTGGGCCGACCGCCGTTCGCGCGTCCTGGGCTGCGGCTTTGCTCTGGCGGCAGACGCATCCGCACACCCGCCGCTGATACTGACTCCGCGCCATATCCGCCACTTCGCTTGGCGCTGCTCCCACGCCCTCAGCTTGGGTTTCGCGGGCTCGAGTTTCCGGATGTGATCACAGGCGCCATCAAGCTTTTCGCCCTCGCTTCCCCGGTCGCGACCTTTTGCATCTCCGCCGCCTCCTTCCGCATCCGATAAAGCGACAATGACGGCCCCGCTGCACTGCTGCTGCTGCTGCCACTGCTGCCGCGCCCCCCGCCGCCGTTACGTTTCTCGGGCTGGCCGCAGGCGCAGTGAAGCTGTTTGCCCTCCTCCCCCTCGTCGCGCCCGCCTCGCTGGCTGGCTACAATTTGGCTTCGGCGATGCTCCTGCTGCTGCAGGATACTGGTTTTTCTTGGCCCTGGCGTTTGCCGTTTGGCGCATTCTGGCGCCTGGTTTAATAATCTGGACCTGGCTCAATGCCGCGTTCGGCTGCGTTCTGGCTCTGGCTTGGCTCGCTGCGCTTTCCGTCGGCCTCGCGTCGACTTTTGATCCTCTTCCTCGTTTGGCGTTTCGTTGGGCGACCTTGGCTCTCCGCGCGGTTTCTTTCTTGGCGGTTTCGCCCATTTCTCTGGCTTTTCCTCGCGTTTGGCGTTCTCGGGATTTGGCTCTCGACAGGCGCGTTTTCGCGCAATTCACAATCAAGATTTTGCCTCTGGTCTTCCTGGGCAAATTTTTATTTCTACGCCATTACGCAAATCCTTTTGCAAATTCCCGCCCTCGTGGTCTGGGCCGATGACAGTCGAGCGGCGGGCTCGTACTGAGCCAGTACGCGCGGAGGAGTTTGAGATGCAGCCCCTGCCGCGTGGTGTTCGTGGGGATTTGGCATAGGGTCTGTCGGCCGTTGTCTTTTTTTTTTCTTTGTTGTTTCTATTTTTGTAGTGATGCGTTTTGGTAAGTAGTCGAATGCGGTAATCTTCTCCCATCGATACTCAGCTTGGTATTCTTACCGCTGCCTTACCACCGCACCATCTTCCGTTTTGAGATTGGACGTTCCACAGTGAGAGTTATATACGGCTCTTGTTTGGGTGCTGTCTCCGACAGCGGTATCTCTTGGAATGCTAACCAATGCAGTTTGATGCAAAAGAGAAGTCGGCGCAATGGGTAACAGAGTATCTGGGCTCTTCCTAGGTGGGCAGTTGAATCCGATGTCCGGACGTAGATGTAGGTTTTAAATGCAAACAATCGCGTCCGGACCATGGATTCAACTGCCTACACAAGTCCCTGGCAGCATTTATGCGGGGTCGATCTTGATGAGCTTAGTTGTTTCGGAACCTGCCATGACAACGTTGACCCGGCGAAAGATGTTGAATTACCGGGATTTAACGGTTCAAAACATTTCCAATATGGGTAGTTGGATACAATATCCGGACGTAGAGATGAGTTTTAATGCAGATAAACCCGTCCACAAAATGGATCCCACTGCCGATGTCGGAAGAGAGAGAGAGAGAGAGAGAGAGAGAGAGAACTCAGTCATTCCGGAACCGACTGTGGATACTGAACTCGCCAATGGCTTTGTCGCGGTCACGTCCATATGGACGCCGAGCCAACACAGACTAATGCGGAAAGTAATCTAAGTCACTCTGGTATCGAGTAAGCGCGACGAGAGGGCATGGAAGGCGGTCGTGGAGTTCAAATGATGGTAGACATGCGGCGACGGGCGCCTCTTTAATAGTGGGTGGCTTCGCTCTGTGTACGAGGTCGATGAAGAGCCGCGAAGTGGAAGTGGTCGACAAGAAGCCCAAGCTTCCTGGATCCATTGAGAAGCGCGACAGAACATTCCATCAGCACGCTAAGTGATCACTTGCTTCGCAGCGAACAATATCGAAAACTTGGTTACCTCGAAGACCTTTCGGAATTTGCTTGCCGATGGGAGCTTTTCACCAGGGATCTGGCTGTGAGCATGATTAAGAGAATATGACAGCTTGGGTCGCCCGGCATCGCTGGCGTTTGGGACGTGCTTTTCTGCGCTGCAGTATCAAGTCGCTTCACTGCTCGAGCGATGTTGTGGCTACAACTGATGCGCCCGTACTCCCTCCGTGGTGCCATTTACCTGGTGATTATCTGCCGACGGGCGGGGGGGTTATTGATCCGCACCAATGAAAAGGTCAAGAAACGGACTAGATCTGGATTAAGCGGTGTTGGGCGTTTCATCATATAGCGTTCGGTAACACTCTGCCGGTCCGATACGCCGCAGTTGTGAAGTGATGAACCGGAAGTGGCGGCTCCTACTCGAATAGGCTTAGTTCGTTGGAGGAAAATACTCCTTTTATGCAGACTGCGGACCATACTGGCGACCGGCCCGCGCCACCACCGGCTCGAGGCCCGATGTTCCTGTTTAATAAATCGTGGCTGATATAACTTCGTACTGGATCCCGGGACAGCTTGACGTTTCCTTTCACCAATATTTCTTCATGTAACTCCTCACCGGCCGTTGGCATCTTTCCGCAGTCTCCCCAACAAAACTTCGGCCGCCATGAAGTCATTACTTCCCCTCCTGATCGCGGCCGTTGCGCCCATTTCCCAGGCGGCGAACTTCACCAACCCAGTCGTCTACGAAGACTTCGCCGACAACGACGTCTCGGTCGGGCCGGACGGCCTCTTCTACCTGTCCGCCTCGAACATGCACTATAGTCCCGGTGCGCCCATCCTGCGATCCCCCAACCTCGTCGACTGGGAGCTCATCGGCCACTCGGTGCCGACGCTGGACTTCGGCGAACGCTACAACCTGACCAACGGCCAAGCCTACCGCGGCGGAACCTGGGCTTCCACGCTGCGCCACCGCGCGAGCAACAGGCTGTGGTACTGGATCGGCTGCGTCGACTTCTGGTACACGTACATCTACACCGCCCCATCAGCCACCGGGCCGTGGACGCGCGCCGCCATGCTGCCCGGCGGCACCTGCTACTACGACTGCGGGCTGCTGATCGACGACGACGACACCATGTACGTGGCGTACGGCGCCACGGACGTGCGCGTCGCCCAGCTCTCCGCCGACGGCCTGAGCGAGGTCACCAGCGCGCCCGTCTTCAGCGCCGCCGACGTCGGCGCCGACGGCATCGAGGGCAACCGCATGTACAAGCGCAACGGCACCTACTACATCCTCAACGACCACCCGGGCGACACGACGTACGTCTGGAAGGCGTCCACCCCCTGGGGCCCCTACACCGCCAAGGTCCTCGTCAGCGACATGGCGTCCCCCATCCCCGGCGGCGGCGCCCCGCACCAGGGCAGCCTGGTCGAGACGAGCGGCGACTGGTACTACATGTCCTTCACGTGGGCGTATCCCTCCGGCCGCATCCCCGTGCTCGCCCCCATCACCTGGGGCCCCGACGGCTTCCCGTCCTTCGTCCCCGGCGCGGGCGGCGGCTGGGGCGCGTCCTACCCACTACCCCAACTCCCCGCCCCCGCGGCGCCCCCGAGCTGGACCGGCACCGACCGCTTCCCCGGCCCCTCCCTCGCCCCCGCGTGGGAGTGGAACCACAACCCGGACCCCTCCGCGTACGCCCTCGACGGCGGTCTCACGCTGTCGACCGCGAGCGTCACCGACGACCTCCACGCCGCCCGCAACACGCTGACGCACCGCGTCCACGGGGAATTCCCGACGGGCGCGGTGCTCGTCGACGTCGCGAACATGGCGGACGGCGACCGCGCGGGGCTGGCGGCGTTCCGGGACCGCAGCGCGTGGGTGGGCGTGGCGCGGGAGGGCGATGCGTGGGATGTGCGCGTCGTGCATGGGCTCGCGCAGAACGCGACGACGTGGGAGACGACGAGTGAGGGGACGGTGGTGGCGAGCGTGGCGGTCGACGCGCCGACGAAGGTGTGGTTGAGGGTGGCGATGGATGCGCGGGCGGACGGGGCGAGGACGGCGGTGTTCTCGTACAGGGCGGGGGAGGAGGGGGGGTTTGTGGAGCTGGGCCCGGCGTTCGGGTTGGCGACGGGGTGGGAGTATTTTATGGGGTATCGGTTTGCGGTTTTCAATTATGCGACTAAGCGGCTGGGCGGCTCGGTTTCGGTGGAGGAGTTTGTGGGCGCGTAGGTATGGCTGTACTGGTCCTACGTGGGTATTTGACTCCAATATCCGGACAAAGCCATCCGCGTTTGAGACTCACATCTTCGTCCAAGCACTAGATTCAGCTACATACGTAAATCACATTCGATATTGCAGTTCATGACTCCCGCACCTAGGCTTTCCTAAGCAAGAACTGACCTTGGCCACCATTTCCGCCCTCTCTCCGCTTCCATCCCGCGGTCGTGGTTGGCAATGGATGGACCTTTGGAATGTCGGACATGATTGGCGCGAGTAGTTTTGCTTTGGCAGCCTCATGGTCTTGTTTCATGCACTCAAAAAAATATAGTCAAGGTCTATTGGGCTATCGTGGCGAAGTTGATCGGTACGGTCGTCTTCTTTAGAATCCCCCAGCTCCTGTGTTTCCTCTTCATGTACCGCTGCATTGTAATTGCCCGTGTAGACGAGTTCCAGGAATCGGGAGAAAGTGTCCTCGTCCACTTGATCGAGGCAGGCACGGCCTTTACAGCTTTTCTTGAGTCCTGTTGTCATCATGGCCTTCAGAGGCTCGGAGAATCTAGCCACCGCCTCTTGGTTGATAGAGAACCGCTTTCCGTTGGTGCCAACATCGAATTGGAAAATGTTGGAACAGGGCACTCCTCACAACAGTTAATCGTGAACAGAAGCGTGAGTCTGAGTTTGAACGTACTCTTTGTTCGCGTCAGACATGAGTGCTGTGAAAGGGCTGCATTGCTTGAAATGGCGATGTGGTTCTAAGGGGTTCAAGAAGTAAATGAAGCTGGCGATGATGGAAGTTAAGATCTAGTGAGAAGGGGAAAAGTCGGATTCTTATCTTCGGCGGCACGAAGATGCACTTCAGATTTATGAGAATACCTACGTGAAGCAAGCAATTTAGGGGTTTGCTTCCATTCCCATTCTTTGTTCAAGGACTTATAGCCACAGGCGTGCGATCTACAATTTTTGCAGAGGCATTCCTATGCTCGGAGGCGTCTGGGACGTTTGTGGGCATATGCTCAGATTCTACTAATTCTATCCACCCGTGCTTTGCTCCTCGCTCTGAACCTTTCATCTAAGTCGCTATTTAGTGGAATGGTGCCACAGCCTGCACGCGCCTTCGGAGCGTGCCGGACCCCACAAAGCTTACTTACGTGCGCAGTTCTCTTAAGCTGTCTCGAAGATTCTCCATGAGCTTTGCCGGTCGTGCGCGACGGCTCTTTTGTATCTGCGGCTCCGGTTCAATGTGCACAAGATCCTTGTCGGACAGTTCAGTCGCCACTGTCGGCGAGAAGCCACGTGGAAGCTGGGACAGAACATGCCACTCCACAACTTTGCCAACAGGCGTCCCGCATAAAGAATTCTCGTGCCATCTGCCTAATACTTTAATTCAAAGCCGTCCGCATCAATGAAAACTGCCTCTCTTGTAATATGCTTCCAGGCCCCCCCTGCCTTCGTCGCAGGATTGAGCATCCGTGTCCACCATAATCCGTTGCTCAAGTGAGTCAAGAAGGCTCCTACGGTCCGGGTGGACATGCGGAGGCGGGGAAGAGACCAGCACCCCATGGTTTAAAGGCGCAGTCAAGTGGCGGAATTACGTGGGTGTGAATGGCAAAGATCGTCTACACGGGCTGGGAGCGTAGAAGTCTTGCGGGGGAGTGGCAACTTGCTGGTGGTAGCGAGCTCCTGTTGGCTCGCAGCTGTCGGAGTAGCCGCTTTCTGACGGGGCTGCTGCGCGCAGCAATTTCTGGCCCCAGCTTTCGCACCTCACTGGGCATTGCTCAAGCACGTCGTGGCATGGATGCATCAACTCAACCCAACTAGGCTGAAAACATTCTCCTTCAGGTGAAATAACCCCACTCCTTATCAGCATCCCAGCAAGTTAAGCTGACACGCACAACCCATTTCGTACTCGCACCCCAGCAAGCTTAGCTGGCATTTGGACCCCACTAGACAGTCACCAATTACCGTGTGCGGCACAGCACCTTCTGGCCAAAAATTGAACCATATGTCTAGGCATTAATGAAGCAATAAAACCGCAGTCCGCAAGGCTGGGCACCTGCCTGGAAACGCCAAGTAGAATTATAAAGGGGCGAGCCACTTGGGGGGTTGAGAAAAGCATTTCTGTATCTTGAATTCTGAGAGCTTTGAAACAATGCACCCTCAGCCGATCGGAAAGAGCCAAAAGATCCTGCCCGCTATCGGACTACTTGTTACAACCGCTTTTTCGCTCTCACTGCTTACTGAACACGTCATTGAGTGGACAAGCAGAGAGGAGTTCGTCAAAACTGTGTCCAACAACAGAACGACAATCGCAATCACTGTTCAGCTTGTATCGCATGCCCTTGGGCTGCTACATGTTTACGCTCTCTGTATGCTCCGCCCATCTCACAGCCATTTCTTAACCTTCTAACACCACGGATTATATAGGCTCTGCTCTGAATCTCTCTTTCAGACATGAGACCGGGTCGCGGTCCTTTTCCTTGGACGCCGCCAGATTTGTCAACGCTTTCTACTCCCTTAGAATCGATAAGAATCTATCATGGCCTCTATTCTTGACGCTTGCCGGGTTCATCGGGTTCTCTTTCGTCCCTGCATCGATATGGGCCGGCGCCATAACACCGATTACGTTCGAAAAACACCTTTCCCTGCCGGTTGAAATCCCATCCCTTCTGAATGGTTCGAATGGATTATCAATATATAAACACACGGCGGATTCACGTGGAATGTTCTCATACGACATGAACGAATTCAGACTGCCCATTTTGAATGGGGGCAAGGACGCATGGTCCATAACGAACGGGACGGGATCTAACCAAAAGCTGGACAAAACCGGTTTCTCGTACCTCGGTCGCAGCTACGGAGTCGGCTCCTCTGCCGGTCTCGTCTCCATTCCGAACACAACGAACCCCATCCACTACTCCTACCATGAGCAGGGGTTCTTCGCCGACGTGTCGTGCGAGAAGAACCTATCAGCAACGTACCGCATGGACGAAGTCGATCAATCTCTCATCCACGGCACACCGCTATACATGCTGGCCAACGCCGGCACCTTCCCCGACGGCACTCCCACCCGCAACATAACGCAAGTCGGGCTCAACCCCCGCGACGTGTTCGCATGGGACTTCCTCTACGGCGACGACAGGTCCGCCTCGGTGGTCCTTGCAAGTTCCGCGGACATGGCCGACGACTCGTACGGCTTCGCGGCGTTCAACCGGACGCAGTGCGCCGCAACCTTCACCCCCCGCGACTTCCTGGTCGACGTCGACAACGTCAACAAGACGATATCGGTCGCCGGCGTCGGCGGCGACGCGACCGCCTGGCCCGCCTACGGCGACGGCTTCGTGGGGTACATCACGCAGAGGCTCCAGGACTTCGCGTACCTCGACGGCGCGTTTGGCGGCTCGTTGCTGGGCCGCGCCTTGCGGAGCAACTTCGACAGCTTGAACAGAACGCTGCCGGAGGGCGAGCGACGCTCCGACGACGCCGTCCTCCGCAGCGTGGAGGATTTCGTCGCGTATGCGTATGACAGCGGTATAGTGGCGATGGCTTCGTCGCTGATCGTCATCGACGGCTCGACGCAGCTGGCTGACGCGGAAGTCCTCGTCCAGGTCATCGTGTACGGCTATCCGACGTACATCTACGCCGTTTTTGGGATCAACGTGTTGGTGTGCCTCGTGTATGCGGCCGAGGCGCTGCGGACGGGTGGGTGGAAGTACGCTTCGCCGGTGGACGTTTTGGACGTTGCTGGGCTTGTCGTTGCTTCGTCGCGGGGCGGTGGGGCGGTTGCCGGACGCTTTGATAAACTGATGATGGATGGGAATGAGGGTGATGCGCGGAAGGCTCAGAGAGCTGTTAAGGTACAGGTAGATGGCCATGCGCCATCGGGCTGGCCGGCTCTTATTTTGGCACGTGGTCTTGTGAGGAGAGATGGGCGGTAGTGTGGTGTTGAAGCTAAATTGCTCTTCATTTGTAATCTTGTACAAAAAAAAAATACCTTATCGTTGTATCAGAGCTTCCTAAATTCACGGGCTCTTAGCTACGAAATTGCTTATGACAAAGTAAGTGAATATGAAAACAAAAAAGGTTCTGATCCTTGTGCGCCACCTATAATTCCTTTTCCATGGTCCAGAAGCGCTTCTTAAGTCTTTAGAGCCCCTATGGCCACTTCTGTCCCTTTTTTCCCCGCTTTCTTTACCTCCTGGTTCGCCTGATTCAAGTTCGTTCTCGCCTCAATTACGCACTCGCGCGTCGATCCCATGAATTCCTGCTCCCACCGTTCATGCTCGGTCTTTAAATTTCGGTATGTGTCAGAAGCGATCCGAATCAATGTCGTAAGAGCCCCGCTCCTCTCCACCCCGCCGTCTGCCACGATCGCCTCCAGAATGCCACCACGTTCCTTTCGAGCCATTTCTGCTGCCGTTTCCTCTGCGCTGAGTATGTCGTCGAGCTGCTCTACGTTCTGGCGGCGCATATTCTCTGATCTATACTCAGTCTAGTAGGAAATGAAGGTTCAGTACTCATGCAGCGCCCATCGTCGGCTTTTCGAAGTCTATAAGTGCCTTCCCGCTGTCCGAACGGCTCTGCACAATGCCGTTACCTGCTCTGCAGCCCTCTCTATCTTCTTTTTAGCTTCCTTCATCTTCTGGTCTGCCTCATTTTCCTTCTTTTCCGCGGCCTCTCTTTCCTTTTTCGCTTCCTCCATCTTATGACGCGCGTCCCTAATTTCCAGGTTCGCTTCCTTTACCTTCTCCTTCTCATTCGTCATCGCTCTGTCTGCCATACCCAACACGTCTTTTAAAGCCTGTTGCGACCGCTTATGCTCCTCCCGGACCCTTCGGAAAGTTTCGGAAGCGACCTGCGTCAACGCCATAAGCACCTTGCTCCTCGCCGCTCCGCCATCTCTTGGCATCGCCTCTAGCCAACGAGAATTGTTATCGAATGTCGAACACAGACGTGCACGCTCCTCGGCATTTAGGTTTGATCCTATGTCGTTCAGGAGCGTAGTCACATCAACCTCCTCCTTCACGCGGCGTTGGATCATGCGTACGATCTTGTGGAACTCTCCTGCTTGGAAAGCTTTTCGGGAAAGATGCTCGCACCGAGAACTTGCGGCGTCGAGCCGACTGGTTGACTCCCCCTGCGCAGTCTCTGAGGTCTCTGAAGATATAGAGGCGAGTTCCGTGGTGAGCTCGTCGTGCAGAAGCTGATTCTGGAGACAGCAACGGAAGGCTACGCGCCAAAAGCTTCCGTGAAACGAGGGGCACGCGCCACCGAAGGAAACTTCGTTCACGCTCGGAGGGAAATTGGCCCGAGATATGATGTAGATGGCGTGGATTATGACGAATACGCCGCAGTCGTGCTCATTGCCTTGCTGGAGTGCCTACATCATATTAACATAATCGCTTCCAACTTTTAATGATTATGTGGTACACTTGCCATCAGGACATCGATTTCCAGCTGGTTGTCGACTGGAAGCCCCAGGAACTGCGCAATGGCCCTTGCAGCAGGTTCGATCCTGTCGCTTGCATCTCCTTGGTGCATCGAATCATAAACGGCCACTCTGATTGTACCCGACACAATAGAGTATGAAAGCAGTTTCCAGTGTTGACGCTCCGATTCGAAGAAAGGTACCAAAACAATCTCATCCGACTCACGAAGCCTGATGGAATGGTTCTTTGACGTGGCCCAAGCATCCCATGCACCATCCTCAGGAACCTCGCCAATATCCACCAAGCGCACGCCCGTATTTGGCAAGAAGAGAGATATGACCAACATGATTGTCTCTTCACCGAGCCAATTGAGTCCTTGCAATGCGCGGACTGCGTTGGCACGCTTTGCGTCGTCGTCATTTGGGTCGGCGGTGGAAGCGTCAGATAGTTCAATCAAGGACTGTGCTTTACCGGGTGTATCCTGGGGTGCGGCAGAGTCCTCGAAATCCTCCTCATGATACGGGTCAGACGTGGGCGCTTTGGCAGTACTCTCAGAATCGGATGAATCATGAGGGGAGTGTTTGGATTCGAGAAGAGAGTCGAAGTGGCGTCGGTAAGGTCCCAGCTCTTCTGATGCGATTTCGAGACCACGGACCCTTTCTCGCACGGCCCGACTCCGGTCAGGAATTGGTTCGTCCCTCCGCCTCTTCCGCCTGCGTTCCGCAGGAGACTGGGTTTCCCTTCCCGGTACCCTACTTGGCACTGATCCTGCAATATACCTCTTCCTTTTTGCCTGGTTGGCTGTCTCGGGGCGAAAAGTCGAGGCAGTGTCGTCAGATTCCATGTGCGCTCCGTCTGACCAGTACTGTTCGTCTGGCACTGGGGATTGGTTCTCACGCAAAAAGCCGGTCGTCGGATGAGATGTCAGGTTGTGTTTGCGAAGCACCTTCCACCCGATTCTCGGTGGTAGCCGTGTACCCTTGTTCGACATGCTCTGGCTGTAGGCCCCCGTGGTTCCAAGCGGGCTGAAATCTACCTGTTGCAATAGATGATGAAGAAGGATCGTATTGGACTCCTGCTGAGGAGTGGCATGAGGAGCAGAGGGGAGGGTCACCCGAAGGTGCCTTTATAACCCAATACGGATGACTAAGCTATCTACTAGTACTAAAACAGCTTATATTGCAACACACCTCCTTCGCGTAGTGCCTAATTAGGCAGTGCGTAACACAAAAGAATGGTGTTAAGGCTTAAATAAGTAATAAATCTGCTTATAACGAGAATCGACCTTCTAACTAGTAAAAGGTAATTATAAAAGAATCTGTTTTACGACTACTCGGGTAGGCATAGCCTAGTAGGAAACACGTCCGATTAGTCCTACTATTATAGTAAAGGAATAAATAGCTGTTGTTACTTATATAGTAGTAAAAAAGAGGATTACCCGTTTAGGTAGTAGTTAAAAAAGATAAATGCCTCGCCGTTTACTTAACGAAGCACGGCTATTTTAGGCACGCGATTTCTCGGGGTAGCCTATTGCGGAATAAGATAACATAATAGATGCGCTTAAACTACCTATAAGTTAGTTCACCCTATACTATCTAGCCGATTTTAGTTAAAAGAGTAAACTACTATTATTGTTTATAATAGCAAGGTAGGCTACTTAAGCAGGTGCACGAGTCTAAGGTGTTAAATAAACGCTTAGTACTTCTACTTAGATAGTGCCTTAGTAAGTCCGTTAGCAAGTATATCTACCGTTAGTATCTAGCGAAAGTAAATGTTGCCCGATTAAGCCTTCTATCGCAACTAGTAGTAGTAAATGTCGATATAGCGAAGCTTAGTGTTTAGTTTACTAGCGTTCTTCTATATAAGCGTAAGTATTTGCTTATTATTATACTAGACCTTAAGGAGGTATCTAGGATCGAATATAACTCCGCGGAAGAATCGCTTCTACTAGTAGTACTACTTAGCGGTTTCTAAAAGGGCTAGAAGCTCTACTTCTATTATTAACGTTATAACGGTTAGTTATTTAGACGCTTTCCAATCTATAGGGGCTCCGAATAGGGTAATTAATAACCCTTAGTAACTCCTACGTATAGCGAGGTCGTTTACATACGAGGCATCGCTACTAATCGTAAAGATATTTTGTTTATCCGGCGTGTTACCGTTATAGCAGATAGCTAGGTTACTTATATTACCGAGATACTTTAGGACTCTTTAAGTAAGCTAAAGGTAACGCGAGGAAGGGTTAGTAAGATAGAAGGATAGTATAGAGGAGGCGTAAGAGACGTCGGAGCGTGTACTTACGGTAGTAAACTAGATTAAACTAATCTTACTTTAATACGTATAAATCTCCTCTAGTAAGGCGTTCTTACCCGTATTAGGTACTAACTATTCTTCCGAGGGTAGGGGTATTATAACATTCGTCTTCTTAACGTTATATCTAACTAATAGCGCGTTAATATATAACTCCTAAGAGAGCTATAATAAGCGCTTCTATCGATCGCGAACGATCCTAAGTACTAAGAACTACTAAACCTCGCCTATTATACGCATTTTATAGCGCTTAAAGAGGTCCTCTTAGAATGCGTTGGCGAATGCCTTATCTTACTTAGTAAAGCCTATAATAACGTTATCTATAAAGAAGAATATAAAGAGGCGATGGTTCGCGTAGAGGTAGGGGGTATTAGATACTAGTTTTAGTCCTAATTTAGTTAGAGTATTATAGAAGTATCGTTACTAGAGGGCTAGCGACTTCTTTAGGCCGTATAGTGCTCGATTAAGACGTAGGATCTAGTCTAGCGATAGATGTATACCTTTAGGTGGCTTACAAAATGTTTTCTCGTCTAATAGAACGTAAGGGAATATATTAACGACGTCGTACTATCTTATTTTAAGATTAAAAGCGTAGATAATCGCTATAAGAGCTCGAAAGATGCGGAAGGCTAGAATAGTAGCGTAGATATTTTAGTTAGTTATTTAAAGATCGCCCCGTATATAAATCCTTACTTTAACCTTTACTAGATAGCCGTGTTCGTTAAATTTATACTTAAAGACCTATATAAGGGGTATAACCTCCTTATTTATCTTCTAGGCTTTATAGATTAGTATAATCGTCTATACCTTCTTACTCTAGGCTTACCGTAGCTTAAGATCGATAGCTCGTATAAAATACGTACCTAGCGGGTATAACTTTACGTCCTTATAGTGGCGTGGTTTAGGGGGTAGGTAATCGCGGTAGATCCGCGGAACCTTATCTATATTATTAAGAGATCCTTCTATTACGAGAGTAGCGTATTACTCCTTAGGGCTCTACTAAGTCCCGGGAGAGGCGGTTAGTCCTTACTTTCGTTAACGATAAGCAATTAAATGCTTCGTTATAAGTGCGGAGGTAAACGATAACCTCTAGAATTAGTAGCTAAATGCGTTATTATATAGTATTACTAGGTGCGCATACCTACGCGACCTTTCTCTTTAGGCGAAGATAACTCCGGGTCCTTCTATCTCGCTTACACGAGGAGTACGGTTATCCTCTAAGACGCCTAGATTATATTTATTATCGTATTAAGCCGGTAGCAAACGTCTCTAACGTCTAGGAGCCTACTCGGCTTTACCTCTTAAGTCTTAGCGACGTTTAGAGGTATCGAATAAGCTCTACGAGCTTATTTCCTACGGGGGTTACTCCGCGTTTAATAAGGTTAGTATAGGTAAGCGATAATTAGATCCGGTTTTCTTATTTAGACGATAGTACGGACTATCTTCGGGTTGCTCGCTTTAGTTAAACGACGTGTTTAAACCTTAAGGGGTGTTATCTTACCCGATTAGGATAGAATCTTTAGGTTGTTTACTTATATAACGTGTCTAAGGAGTGAAATTTTCCTTAGATAACGACTTATCTAAGTTAATAATGTCTTCTAAGCTTAAGCGAATGCGTGGAATAACCTTAGCGGGTTCTTCTTCCGCTTTTAGAAGCTTAGTATAGCTTTCTTACTTCTCTAGGTAGTAAAAGGTAGATTCGTTAAAGGTAACGTCCCTTAAGCGAATGATACGGTCCCCTAGGGGGTACTACACGCGGTAGATATTAGTAGAATCGTATCTAATAAGATAACTAACGAGTGCTCGTTCTTATAGCTTATTACTACGAGGGATAGTTTTATTAAGAGCGTAGGTTTTACAACTATATACCCTTATATAAGACACGTTAGGTTTAATACTATAAATGAGTTTAAACGGTGTTTTCTAATAAAGACGTTAGATAGGGGTTCGATTATAAATATAAGCTGCTGCTCTAACCGCTTCTAGCTATAAGGACTCCGGTAGGTTTGCTCCTACACGTATTACGCGTGCTTTAAGGATAAGTAAGTGTCCTAACCTCTTAGAGTATCCGTTTTAAGTAGGGGTATAGGGAGTAGTAACTTCCTATATAATTCCTCGATGTTATAGTTCTTGTTTAAACTGTTAGGTGAAAGATCTTTCGCTATCTATCCTTAGAAACGCTGTTCTATAGCTAAATCTAGTAGGGATCTACGTAAGGGTGTTTAGGACTATGCGGTTATATTCGTTCTTAAACACGTGTAACTCCTAGATTACGTAGTGCGTTACTACGCATTCTAAGTAGATAATCTACTCGTATTAGTTATATACGGGAATTAATTAAATAAGGTCCGTAGTTACTCTAAAAAAGGGTTAATTTAACGATTCCTCGTAGTTATTTAAACGCGCGATAAGCTGGTATACTTTTAAACGCGCGTAAACGTTATAATACGTAGGTATTAGATCCTTCGTAAGCTTTACTCCTTAAACTACTTATAGAAGTACTTAAATAACTACTTAGCTTATATAAGCGAAGATATTATACTATTACGTAGTAGGTAGATTACGGGTAGTATATCTAGCCGCGATTCTTAATAGTTCTACCTAAACGTACTCTATAAAGAATTATCCTTCTATATAGATTAGGTTACATACGGGGGTATTAGTATTCTTATTATAAAGATACTTTCGTCCCGAGTCGATATAGACGTTCTTCTCGCCTATTTTAGCGATAGAAACGAGATTCGCTATAAATAAGGGTATAAAAGTAGCGTCGCGTAGAGTAATCTACTTACCTTTACCTTCTCGTTTAGTATTAACGTAAACGTTACTAAATAACTTAATAGGTAGCTTAGTATTACCGCAGACGATAAAGTTATTTAGGCTAGTATTACGTCTCTTAGTGTATCGCTTCTTTATATAGCGGTTGCATATATAGTATAAGGATCTAGTGTCTGCCAGCTATAATAGCTAAAGACTAGTAAGGCGTTCCTTACGCTTCGCGGTAAATAAGCTTACTCTAGGATTATTATTAGTAATAACCTTAGATATAAATAAGCTAATAGACGTATTATCTTCGCTATCTATTATTAAAGCCTACTTTTCCCGTTTAGGCTTATTATTATTACGCTTACTAGCGATCTGCTTAGATCGAGTAAGGGAGGCTTTAACCCGTTTCTTCGTATTAGGGTTCTTTATTACCTTATTAACTTTATTCTGCACCTCCTTATTAGGCCTCTAATCCTTAGGCTTGTTTAGATTATTAGGCACTAGATACTAGTATTAGTTATACCAGTAAGGGTAGCCGTAGACGCATTTAGATAGAGTTAGCTTATTCTAAGGTTGCCCGCGCAAGGTAGTAGTAAAGGTTACTCGTAGTTTAGTTCTAAGAATAGCTTACTTCTACCTATAGTGCTAGCGATAGTCGGTAATGACGTTAAAGACGTCTTAGTTTATCCTATTATTACGAATGTCTAAAAGCAACGGTATTGCGTACTTAGAATCGTGCGCTAGAATCGGCTTAAGGAAGGTTTAAACACCTCGGGGTCCTTAGATATTAGGAAGCTTAATTGCGTTTACTTAATGCACGCATTCTTCCTAGTCGGATAGCTATTTAGCGATGCCTTAGGCCGTTAGTAGGTTAGCTAGTTTATAAAGCTTGTTTAGAACTAGCTCTTACCTAATTAAGTGTAACGGCTCTAGCCGTACCTTTAAGGCGCATAGCTAGGTATAAGGGTATGCGTCCTCGAGTCGTTATAGTAGTAGTAGTAACGATAACGATATAGAGTCCTTAATAACCGTTAATAGATTAGAGATTTTCTTTTTAAGCTTATCGTACTCCTTCTTATTCTTACGATAGGACTCTCGCTTCTAGCGAAGTTCTTCTTTATCTACTTCTATTAGTATGCTAGTAGGTCGTTTAGGCTTCTAAGGCCTAATTAGTTGCGTTAGACGATGTTCTTGCGAAGGATCGATAAACTCGAAGATCTCTACCTTCTTTAAACGAGAGATAATAATAAAGTACTATTTTTTCTAGTCCTTAGCTGTCTTAAGCACGACGATTAGCTTAGAGGATAATATAGTAGGTAGTAACGACTAGTAATTAGGCGTTACTAAGCGAGGAGTGGGTCGAGGAGGCGGTTATAGCGCCTATAAGGGTTAGAATGTAGTAATATACCGCGATAATTAGCTAATTAAAGTAATAAGAGGTCTAGTAATACGTTATAATACTTGTTATTAATGCTTAGCTATTGTTTTAATGAACTGGTGATGAAACGAGAGGTTATTAAAGTTATTAAGGGCTAAAAACGACAACGACGTTTTTATTAGGGGTATCGTCTAGATGCCTTAGAACGATAGATGGTAGTTAAGAGGGTGCGCTTAGATAGTAGAAAGCATCTATAACGCGGCCGGGCTTATAACTATTATAATAGATAATAAAGAAGGATCGTATTGGACTCCTGCTAAGGAGTAGCATAAGGAGTAGAGGGGAGGGTCACCCGAAGGTGCCTTTATAACCCAATGCGGATGACTAAGCTATCTACTAGTACTAAAACAGCTTATATTGCAACACTACCACATCCCGCCATGCTGCTTCCCAGTCCATTTCAAGTGGGAATTTCGGTCCTGAGGGGCAATATTTAAGACGGCCGACCATGGCGACGTTGACCCATTGGACTATGTCCGCCCACACGAGGGAGCACTCCGTCCAGGGGGCAACACTGCTGTAGGCGGACATCGAGATCTGGCCGAGTATTTCAGGACCCCATTTCGCCTCGATTCTATCGGCCGGTTCATCCGTCGACGATTGTTGTGTTCGAGCATGAGGTCCAAGAGCATCATAAATGGGCGTGATTTTATCACGCATCCGTTGCATGTCCTGGCCGTAAGCATGGTGCATTTCCACGTCGCTGGTCATGAAGTCGACAAAATCCCCAACATGGCTTACGGCAGACTCTGTGGTGCTTATCAACGTTGTGAAGGTTTGGTACAGCTTCAAGCGAACCGGGCCAACAGGGGCACTCTTGGCGTGAGAGACAACAGCGTCATGGTTATGGACGGTTCCCCGTTTCACTCGCTTGAAATAATCCACGACAATCATGTCAAGCCCCAAGCCTGTCAACGAACGGGTATGAGCCCTGTGTTCCGCTGTCTCCTCCAATTCGCTGGTTGTGTCCATCCATAATGAGCCCGAGGTGGTGCTTGCATTGTCCAAATGAGAGGAATTGGTCAAGGGAGAATCCGAAGGTTGGTGGCGGAGCGATCGGGAAGGCGAATGCAGTGGAGTCTGTGCAAAAAGGTAAGTTTGGCAGATGGAGAAGGGTCTACAGGGTGTGAGCGTACCGAAAGTGCTTCAAACGACATGGTGGCGCGGAGCGGCGCGAATGTCAACAATGGCGGACCGAAAAGGATTTCCACGTAACCAAGGTCGACCAAGACGGGCTCCCGGAATGGGAGTTGAGACGGGATGGAAGTGGCGGTGCATGCGAAGTAGAGGATGAAAGGGCAGAAGGCAGGCAGGCGGCGATGTGTGTATAGTTGGCGTGAGCTACGCATAACCGACGCCAGGTTCTTGGCGACGGGGGACTGAAGCGGATCATTGCCTATCGTGAGTCTTTCGGTATCCAGGGCAACGCGGGCATCACAAGTGGGTCGGCGTTGGCGGTGAGCAGATCCTACACATGTATTATGTGATATTGGTTCACAACAGTGACCTGTCGACCTGCGTTCGGGAGCGACGTCTATAAACAGTGAAACTGATCTTCCATCTCGTAGCTCATCTTCTATATCATCTTCCATCTCATATTGCAGTTGTAAGCCCCACCCAGCCCACGTATTACTTCGGTTGGGGAACGGATATCGTTCGGTGCAAAACCGGATCTCAAGAGAATGCTCGAAACACTCCTTCAGGTCCCGTCAAATCGAATGCGTACGGTAGACAGCCTTAACCTACACTCCAAGCCCTCTGGAAGATTATTTGATTTGCGATGCCATCACCGGCTTGCACGGCGGCAAGGAACTCCCCGGGCTGCTGGCGCCGACTGCGGCTTGCCTTCTGAGTCCGAGTCCAGCATGAGAGATTCTGTCCAAGAATGACATGGGCAGTCCCCAGAAAAGGTGGAGTTTGGGCCCGGAAAGAAAACCGCGCCAGTGGCTCGCTAGGGTTCGGGATCGGGCCGTGCCGAGAAGATTTCCGTCCCGCTCTTGCCGTCGGGCCTTCCACGCCCACAGACGTGGACCCTGACGTCACATGCACTGGACGCAGATCTGGCAGCCAGCTGAGTCGTCCAAATTCTCAGCGGCACACCATATGACAGAAGAACTGAGCCCGTCCACGAATGTCTCACTAAACTATTGCGCTCCGCTGATGTGTAGTTGAATCCTACATCCAGAGGTAGATATGGGGTTTAAATGCTGTCAAATGTGTCCATGTATTAACTTCAACTACCCGTGTGGGATGATTGTAGTGTGTATTTGTGGGAGTTTTGACGGTTCAAGTCCTTTCTCACCGTCTGTGGTGATGGCGGTAGCGAGAGGTGACTACAGTCCCCACTAACATATCATGGCGTGTCTCAAACATTCCAATCAAAAATCTATGTGACATGTCCAGAAATAATCAGTAAGCAATTAAGCATGAAAGCTTCCATGCGTGTATACCGGTGTGCGCGCCATAGCCGTCGGACGCCCTGAGCCATATAATGTCTTCAGATCCTCAATCACCAAACCGGGCCAGCACACGCGCAGCCGTCCTTTACACAGAACAGTTCTCAGAGTACGCCGATCTGTGCCCTCCACAAGCTCAGGCTTGCCATACAGTGGCACATCACCCCGCAGTCGGAACAACGGAATCCTGGGATTATGTCTGAGGTGCTACTCCAACACAACTCTTCGAATCTCAGGCTTCGACCTGACCCATTGCTTCAAAAACCCATGACCGATCCCCAGTCTGTGCCTGGTATTTCCCTCGCCACCAAGTCCCATCACCGCGAGCATTGGGGGTGCCCCACAATAGTTCGAAGGATGAGTGCATTTGTCAGAGTCGAAATAATGCATGTCGTCCAGGAACGGCAGCAGCCTGTGGTACCTATCATCTGTGTCTTCTCTGACATGATGATCTTTGATATCTCTTGCGACGTAATCCCAATTGCCGGTTGTGGGGCAACATTCAACATTGTCCATGTCATCCATTACCTCATCTGCACGAAGTGCGATTACAAGTAACTCCACGAGGAAGTAATTCTCTCCCTTCAACATTTATTGCTGCACCATCTCTGCCCGTCTGGTGTCAAACTTGATCGTGCTGGCGCACTGTCCGTGTTTATCCCTGAGTCGGAAGACCTCACACGAGTCGGCTGTTTTGTAGTGTTCAGCGTGGTACGTGGGCATCTGCGAATGCACCACCAGACGGCCCTCGTGGGACACTGCTTCCATCTGGCCTCCAGAGAGCCTTTTCGTGAAGTCCAAAAACCCTTCATCCATGTTCTTTAGCCTGCGGCTTTCCATCCAAAAGTCTACGTAGTTGGGCTACCGTGACCAGAGGTACGCTTCGAGGGCGCGCTATGTTGCATGTTGGGGATAGTCGTGGGGCAAACCTCCCGGAGAACATCCTTCTTGCCAGGCTATAAGGGTAGCAAGCCACGGGGTGCGTCCAAATACCGTTCTTCCCAATTTGGAATCGTCTGTTGGGACTGCTGACAATCCAATGAATTCAAATCTTCCTTCGGCCCCGAGACGGTAGATCTGCCAAGTGGCAATATTTCCAACCACCGATGTCCAGGACCATGTGAGGTACTTCTCGTTCAGACTGGCTCGCATGCGCAGCATACCGTTCGATTGCCAGAGGACAACAGTATCAATGATTGCTAAAGGAAGGCAGGATGCGTGGTTCGTTTCGTAACGACTGTTCATAAATCCGGAAAAGGCCGGGACAATATCAGACTCATAACGAAGTACTCTTCCCATGTATTCCTTTGCCGCGTCGGTATAACTATATAGAAAACGGAAAGTTGCGAGGTAAGTTCCCTGGAATACTCCTTCTTGTTGGCAAGCCTTTTTTTCGTAGGAGTTTTCAAACCCAACACCATCATCCATAAAGATGAACGCTGCAAGAAACGTGCACCTTCGCTTCGACCATGTAGATGTTGGTACGACAGTCCCCACAACGCAATGGAGAGTTTCCTTGATGTCGAGACCGTGGACCGCGATATCATGCCGTGGACAAGTACGACGCCAAGTCACTCCCGGAAGACCGTATGTACCATCTCGCCCAGCACAGCCGGCGATGGCGAACTCCACACACGCGTATGTGTCTCCATTCTTCAGACCTGGTCAGGTGTGGTGTCGGAATCTTGAACAATGCAGTACTGATCTACCTACAGTAAAGGTACCTTGAGCCGGCGGCATACTTTCATTGCATCCCGGATGGTCGCAGGTACGTCGTTCTCGAAGAGCCGTCCACTTGCTTTGGAAGACAACCCATTTTCTGCCGTCACTCTACATTCGAGTTGCCTCTCTCCCCACACGTAGCTAAGAGCTGCGTATGGACACTGTTGTGGAGGGTCGATAAGGCAACCGTTATTGACGTCAATAAGCATGAAACCTTGAGCGATACGAGTAGGGAGAATGGGGCGCCCCCACCCGTGATGCCGACTCGACAACGCTGCAGCGTGAGAAATCTCCGCCGATGCCTTTCCTCTCCTCAACCAAGTCTGCCGTGGCTTTCATGTTTCCGCCCGAGCTCATCACTATGGAAGTGCCACTTGGGATCCAATGCAATGGCAAAATATGCACCACACTAAAATGCCAATCGATGGACTACCCTGACCGCTTTGGCTGCCTGGTACCTCTGGCGGACTTGACGGCAACAGCAAAGCAAGTGATACACAATTTCGGCTTACCAAAGCAAGCAGAGACAACTCCGAGCATCGTGATGGTAAAAAGACCGCCGTGATTAGGCCAGGCTATCGGAATCTCGGCGTTTGTGCCCTGTCACACGTGCTCATCACGAGTGAGTCTACATGTTTGCCCTCTCTCGGCGATCATACCCAGTTCGGAAAGAAACCCTGGTCGAAGGATTGGGGGCTGCTGCAGAAAGGCCCGAAGCCCACTAAAAATGGTCTGATTATTCGTCACTCCTTTCACGCTTGATATATTGATCGACCTCGAGGATAAAATGCGTGAGAGCCCCGCCTTCCCTTCAGCAACTCTTTTCGAAACTGGCCCCAACACGCCAGCTACCGAAACTCCAGAAGGAGGGCTCAACCCAGCGTTTTGTTCTCCTAACTGCTTCTCACTCCAAGATCTCACTCCACATCAACTGCTTCCAAACTCATGCAAAGATTCCCGTCACGCTTCCGTAGCTAATGTCCGACTCGGGTCCCGCGGGCGCTGGCCCACAGGTGTCTACCCCGAGGAATGATGTATACTTCTGCGCATCATGTCGGCATGTTTTTTCGATGCCATTCGGCGGCCGGTATTCTTTGCAAAGCGGAGAACTTCATAGAAGCTGGACATCTTTGATCAACTCGGCGGACTCTGGATGCTTGCTCTGCATCCAGTTAAAGAACCATCTATCCGAATATCGGCGGGCAGAACTTGTGGGGAATGATTCGCTTCAAATAGACCTTTCTGGAGACGGCATCTTCGAACCCGACGACTATCCTGGCACCTTTCGGGCCGATGGAGAG
Organism: Diplodia mutila; assembly: GCA_022560015.1. Lineage (NCBI taxonomy): Eukaryota > Fungi > Ascomycota > Dothideomycetes > Botryosphaeriales > Botryosphaeriaceae > Diplodia > Diplodia mutila. The sequence goes on along the minus strand of JAFISB010000108.1, from coordinate 50,710 downwards.
GTGGGAGGAAAGGAATTTTCATTCCAGTTCAGGACCTATGAGTCTTCTCGTAAGTGTATCAAGCAAAGGAGGCTTCGACATCATTTAATAGTTAGCAGGGATTCGGGATGCGTTTGAGGTGCCAAAACTAGCAGGGAATTACATTGGAGACTTGTCTGAGGACACTGGAAGCCACCAGACGTTCCTTGTCATTAAGAACTGGCTTTCACAATGCTGGAACCAGCACGAAGGCTGCCGGATCGCTAGCGACGCTTCTTGGAAACCAACAAGGCTGATTGATGTGGAGACACGCCAGAGTTCAAACCCGAACGAGGATAAAATCCGGCTGATAAATACAGACGACGAGTTTCCACCCACAGCCGGGTACACAACACTATCGCATCGATGGGGCGGTAAGGTGCAGATAAGACTTGACAGAAGCACCCAAACGGGATTGCAGGAAGGGTTTCTGGTTAAAGAGCTCCCAAAAACATTTGCAGACGCCATGAACATCACGAGAAGACTGGGATTCAGATACCTCTGGATCGATTCGCTTTGCATCCAGCAGGACAACACAGAAGACTGGAAGAGAGAGTCACAAACCATGGATGCAGTCTACAGCCACTCCGCCTGCAACATCGCCGCAAACTCAGCGCGAGATTCGTCGGTCGGATGCTTTTTCAAACGGGACCCAAAACACGTGCAGCCCTTCGAGGCGGACGTACTCCGCCAAGGGGATCCTCCAAGCTTCGTCCCGGTCACTTTCCTCTGTCAAGACTTGTGGGAGGAGGAAGTTGAGAAGAGTGTTCTCGCGTCGCGAGGATGGGTCGTTCAGGAGCGCGCGTTGGCACCGCGGCAAGTCAACTTCACCCGTGCGGGCGTGTTCTGGGAATGCAGATGTCTTCAGGCTGCCGAACTCTGCCCAGAGGGGCCGTTTCTCAGTAAAGATCTCATCGTTGATTGGCAAGGCACCAAAAAGCTCTTCACAGAATTACTCGATGGTAAGAAGCAGCTCGGAGGTTTGCTCGAAAGAATGATAGTACAGAACCAGCCGCGAACCCGCGACGACTCCGCGAACGTATATGAAGGATGGAACGGTGTACTCGAGTGGTATTCATCGACCAACCTCACCTACTTCACGGATCGGCTGGTGGCAATCTCGGGGTTCGCGAAGAAAATGGAAATGGCACTCGGCGATGAATACGTGGCCGGTCTCTGGAGGAGCAGGCTGCTCACGGAACTCTGCTGGAACGTCCATGTGAATCGTCCTGGCGAGCCTAAAAGCTGCAGGCCTCGACCATTGTTGGCGCCAACCTGGAGTTGGGCTTCGACCGTGTCCAAGATCTCTACCGTTAAGGAGTACTTTGCAGGAGCCGCAAACACCATGGGTAACCAAGTCCGCGACGTGCATCTGGAGCACCGAGCAGAGGACCTCACGGGAAAAGCAATCTGCGGATTTCTCGAGCTCTCGGTCTTGACTGGCTCGACGTCATTTGACCTCTCCGACGACCGTCTTCGTGGGATCCATACTCTGGGAACATTTAGGTCGGTCCCCAACTGGGGAAGTAGTGTCTTGTTTGATGAGGATGTCAGCGAGCAGGATCTTCGAAACGGCTGCATTTCGATAGCGCTTTTTTGCAACGCCGGCCAAGGGTACGTCCACGGGTTGTTGCTACGCCCCATCGGGAAGGCTGACAATGCCTATGAAAGGATTGGCTATTGGTATGACTGTGGAAATATGGCTAACTATCTGGAAAGCCTCTGCGATGAGGAAAGATTTGGGCTCCTTCGGAGGATAGTTATTTACTAGTGTATACGCTGAAATACCATCTGCTAAACAAGTTATCACATAGCATTATCCTGGACGTACAACGTCGGGCCTCGCAAGGGCTGAGCCACCGGAGAGGCGTGGCCATGTGGGCATCAAGACAAAGATAACCAAATGAGACCACTATTGTACGCTGTTCCCCGGCGGCGAGCACTTCGACCTATAGCGTGTGTTCCATAGTTAGGTCATTTGTAGAGATTGTGTTCTTCAAGACGGTCAAAGGCGGAGGCGTGATATCGGCATCAAGTTGCTCCGCTTTTGGGCCAATTCTGCGAAAGGTATGAAGGATGTATGTGCTGTGACCAGATTCCATGGTTGGAACCGGACTTGCAGGACAGGCGAAGGCCTAGCCACTAGGCCAGTTGGTTACTTCTGCAGCTCAACGCGGAGGCTACCGCCCTAACCTGGGCTGCGCAACCATAGAGGCCATTCTGAATATGCCGCTCTCGTGCGGGGTGGACTTCTGTTCGTTTTCAAGTTTGGCAACAACTGTGCGACATTTCCGGAACGAGTTTGAGATACATTCTCACAGATGGCCAGTCAACTACCTGGATACGAATAGATAGTGGAGAGGCGGCTCACGTTGAAGGACGATTCCCGTATTCGTGTCTCGTTGTCGCACGTGTATTGCGACATCCTCGAGTTCTGCGAATCCGTCTACAACTCTCTCAACCCCAAGGACGGTATCCGCAAGAAAGCTACGATGTTGTGGAAGTGTTTTTGAGAACCGTTCCCTGCCCGTTTCGGGGGAATCATGGATAGATTTCGGTTGCACATAGAGGCTCTCCACCACGAGCTGCGGATCGCGGATTAGCTTTCTATAACTGAACATCAGATTCTTCGGGAGAAGGATCTGGCGCAGCCGAAAAAGGACTCTGATCACATCAAAGAGTCAGTAAAAAGCACCGAAAGGAATCCTTTGGCCTCGCCACAACCTTTCAGGAACTGGCACATCTGAAAGAGAACTTGCATCACTTTCGCGAAAGGATTCGTTGAGTCTCTCCACACGCTTTCAAGAATTATCGATTTGCGAATCCTACCTCGTCCGCCGAGTTCCTTGTGGCCCTCTCAGTGGAGATCAACACACGCCCATAGACCTAGACGCTCTAAGTGAGCGGTTCCCCCTCTTGAGCTATGTCGTCCTCACTGAAGGAACATTTCTCTTTTTTCCTGAAGCTGCAGTATGGAGCCGACCGCGGGACTCAGTCGACCGACGCAGCTCTCCCAGAAGTTGTGAAGGATATTGAGTGGCTACTCACCGGAAAAGAAATGATGATGACGTGGATGGAAGAATGCTGGGTTTTCAGCATCCCTCCATCTCTTCTTGAGGCCCTCCCTCCCACCATCTTATCTCCTGGATATCTTTCGACGTCCGAAATGCAGGTGCTGAAGAAGTGCCAAGACCGGTCTCATGTACCACTCCGCCGAAATCCCAAACTGAACTACGGATTCAGCGACATCCTGAGCAACTCGCCCAATGCGATATGGGAGCCAGACATTGCATCTTTCACAAAGTCTGCCCTCTTGCCGAAAACAGAAGATTCCTCAATTCCATCATATCATCGGAATCACTGGTATCCTCGGACTGCTTGGAAGTTGGTCTTCTCCAACTGCTCATTTCCAGGTTTGTTATGCACCCTCGGGAGGAAACGAGGGAGAGACACGGGGAATATTTCACCATGTTCCCGAGCTAACATTCTCTGTTTCACGTAGTTTACCAGACTCCCAAATACGAAGAGGCGAGTACAACAATTCAAGGATCGGCTCCCAGAGCTGGCGAGCTCGCTTTGATGTCTGGTCCTTGGCATCACGGAGGTTGAAGTTCTACGTCGACTTCGACATCCTGCAGAAGGATGCTGAGCTACCTGTGTATGAATTGGTCCAATCTGCCGTACGATGTCCTCTTGCAATCTCCAGCAATCTCCGGAGAGCAATCGTTGTCACTAGTGTCGTGGAGATCACAAGAGAAGACAAACATATCCGAACCGACCAAAGCTACGGGTGCGAGTTTGAGAAAGGTTACTTGCGGCCTCTAAAGCGGCCCACAAAGCTATATGGGACACTTTTCTGGCAGGATAATGCTACGCTATTTTACATGACTCTGGACAGCAGTATTCTTGTGGTTCCCGGACAAGACCCCCAGAGCTGGAAATCCACGGCGGACATTCCCATATCAGGAATCGGCCACATTTGTCATCGACAGGATGATATCCACCAGTTGAACCGTTACGTGAGATTCCACCCTACGCTGTGAGCCGTTGGGTTCACCTGTGGTGAGAGGACGTGGCTATGGGTATACGATGATGTCGGTGGGTCAAACCATAATTCTACTCTTCTGATGGAAGCAAATGTAACATTCTAATCTTATGTCCGGGAGAAAGCCAGGCGCCGAATATCCTATCTTATTCCTCTAAAAACCGCACAGCCTTTCAGCAATCCCCTTGTTCGCCCATTTACTCCGACGCAGCAGCCACGGCAACCGCCATAGCAAGGCCAGCAGCATGGGTGATGGTCACCTGCACATCCCTCACTCCTCTCGCTCGCGCAACTCTTTTCGCCTCGCCATGGAGCTGTACAGGCAAATTAGCAATCAGTCAAAGCGTCGCGGACGTGATGGTGGTGTATGTTCTGTTGCTTACCTTCACAACCGGTTTTCCCCCCTCACTCAGGATCTCAATCTCCGCCATGGCCGCTCCGGCGCCCTTGGACGCCGTGCGCAGACTCTTGAACACGGCCTCCTTGGCGGCCCATCTGCCGGCGAGCGAGGCGTGCGGGTCACCGGTACTGTTGCAGTAGGTCCGCTCGGCGTCGGTGAAGTTGCGGGCGAGGAAGACGGCGTTGTCCGGGTCGATGCTGGCGATGGACTCGACGTCGATGCCGATGGTGGTGTCGGACGACAGCGGGGCCTGACGGGTAAGCGTTTCCTCGATCCAGCGCTGCGACACCTCGGGCAGGTCGACGGGATGACGGGTCCCTTCGACGGCGGCGGGGCGGGGCTTCGGCGGAGAGGCGGTAGAAGCAGAGCCGCCACCACCACTGCCACTGCGCCGACTCGGCTCGACCCTGATCTCCCCACCGCTCTTAGCGGACGAGCTGCCACGCGCAGACGGGTCCAGAAACACCTCGACCTCATCCTCCGGGTTCCACGGCGACCGCTCCTTGGCGCGGAAGAGGTCGCCGTCCATCAACCCCTCGTTGAGGCGCGCGTTGGCGGGCTGGCGGCGGCGCTCCGCCCTCTCGCGATACTCCTCGTACACATCCTTCTCGACGGCGGCGAACAGATACCGCGGCGCGACCCCGACGACCAACCCGCCCTTCTGCCCGAACCCGAACGACGTCAGCATGAAGGCCCTCGGCGGCTCCCCCATCGCCACGCCCCGCGCGGGGAACGCGAGGTGCGGGAAGGCCCGCAGCGCGGCGTCGACGTTGTCGGCGTTGCGGTTACCAGGAACGATGCCGGCGCGCAGGGCCTGCACGCAGCCGTTCAGCATCCAGGCGCCGGCGGCGCCCTTGGGGTGGCCGGTGAGGTGCTTCTGGCACACGACGAGCAGCGGGTTGCCGACTTGGCGGCCGAGGTGGGCCATCTGGGCGTCGATGACGGCGGATTCGTTCTTGTCGTTGGCGGCCGTCGACGTGCCGTGGAAGGAGGCGAAGGCGATGTCGTCGACGCCCAGGCCCCACGTCGCCAGCGCGGCTTTGATGGGCGAGAGGCCCGGCGCTTGCAGGCGCAGGTCGTGCGAGTGCGTGTGGCGCGCGGCGCGGAGTTTGGCGGCGGCCGCGGCGTCGATGTGTGTGCCGTCGTCGGACGACGATGATGCGAGCTGGGCGAGGCGCCATTGCTCGATGGTGTCCATCTCGGCGCGTAGCTGGCGGCGGCGGTAGTCCAGGTCGAGCAGGGGCGACGAAGCGGCTGCTGCCTTGTCCTCCCTCGCGGCGGTCAAGATGCCCTTGCCCGGGGCGGGGACCGAGCGGCCGACCTTGTCGCCGGCCATCTGGCTGTGGGCGACGATGGAGTGGATGGGGGCGCCGACTTCCAGGGCCAGCCTCGCCGTCATGAGCACCTGCACGCCGCACCCGGCGGACTCGACGAAGCCGGCGCGCGACGAGGCGGTGGGGCGCGACATCTCGCGCGGCAGGCGGCCCTTGGCGGCCTCGTCGACCGAGTTGGCCGTGGCCTTCATGTTGGCGAACTCGGTCGACACCTCCTCCTGCAGGTCGTCGGCGCCGCCCACGAGGGCCATCTTGACGTGGCCGGCGCGGATGGCGTCGCAGGCCGTGTCGAGCGACTCGACGGCGGTGGCGCAGGTGCCCGACGGCGTCTTGATGGGGCCGGCCGACGCGAGCAGCAGCATGTTGGCCCACGCGTCCATGGCGTTGGGGAAGGATTCCTGCAGCACGTCGCTCTGCACGTCGCCGCGGTCCAGGTAGCGGTCGCGGTACACCTTGCGCAGCGCCACCAGCCCGCCCGCCCCCGTGCCGATGCAGTTGGCCAGCTCCGACACGTGCAGGTGCCGCCACACCTCGAACGGGTCGCCGAAGCCCGCGCTGAGCAGCGCCTCGTTGACGCAGCAGAGAACGTACAGCGTCATCGGGTCCGTCTGCGAGATGATGTCGTCCGGGATGCCGTACCGTTTGGCGTCCCATCCCTTGGGCAGCTGCGCCGCCACTTGACGGTCCGACACGCCGGCCCTGGGCACGAGGAAGCGCGCCCCCTGCTTGACCCGCACGCGCACGTTGTCGTCTCCGTCCGTCTGCATCACGTCGACCTTGTCGCCGTGCTTCAGCTTCAGCGCCGCGGCGACGTCCTTGGATGCCTCGAACGGGGGCAGGTCCTCGTCGCCGACGACGAGCTCGTGCAGCGTCTCCTTCTTGTTGGGATCGTATCCGGCGCCGACGAAGTCCTCGGGGTCGACGGTCCTGATGCCGGCATGGGACAGCACCCGCTCGCCGTACAGCTTCCCCACGTCGGCGTCCAGCACGGGCTCGTTGCTCTTCGCGTCCACCCATCCGACCCGCGCGCCGTCGTGCTTGATCAGCCCCATCATCCACGCCAGCTCGACGTAGCCCGCCACCGAGAGCCCGCCGTCCCGCTCCATCTCCCACCGCGTGCGTGCGCTGCCCCACGGGCCCAGCTCCGAGAAGCCGACGACGACGATGGTGCGGTCGAGGTCGATCATTCCCTTGAGGTCGGGTGTGCCGGCCGTGGCCTCGTGGTGGGAGGCGGGCAGCGTGGGCCAGTCGAATTGGATGTTCGCCCTGGAAGCGGCGGCCAGCGACAGCGACGACGCAGGTGGTTTCTGTGACGAAGGTGGCAGCAGCATCTGCGCCTGCAGCTTTCTCTCCGCCGCACACGCCTTGCGTCGGCGCGACTCGCCGACAACGCGCTCCCTCGCTGCCGCCAGCACGCCCTTGAGGTCCGCCACGAATTGCACGCCGCCGTTGAGATCGGCGTATACCGGCTCATCGTCCGCGAGCTCCGCAACCGGCCCCGTCATCAGCGCGAGGATGTTCAACGCCATCTCGCCCTGGGAGAAGGTGACCACGCCCCTCTCCTCGACCGCCTCCGCGACGATGTTGTTCCCGCTCATCAGCCCCGTGCCGCGCGTCCAACCGATCACCGCGCCGACGACAGACAGGTACTTGGCCCAGCTCTCGGAGGCGAAGCGGTTGAACAGCGTCTCGAGGCCGATCTTGGACTCGGCGTACAGCCCGTCGCCGCCGAAGGTGCCGTGGTTGGGCGACAGCGGGAGGACCACCGTCGTCGGCTTGCCGCCCCAGCCCCGCTCCTCCTTGCGCTTCTTGACGTGCCCGAGCAGCCGCAGCAGGTTCGTCAGCATCAGCCGGTGGGCGAGCTCCGACTTGGCGTCGATGCCGTCCAGCTCCCGCCCGTTCTCCGGCACCGCCGCGAACGGCACCACGAAGTCCAGGTCGGCGTCCTGCGAGTAGATGTGCTGCGCCAGCGCCTCGCAGTCGCCCGCGCTGCCCTGGTTGAACGGAAGCACCGTCATCGACGACCCCGCCGCGCCGTGCGCCCGGTACATCTCGCCGTAGAAAGACGCCGTCTGCGCGGGGGCCCGGCTCGTCGTGACGAAGACGCGCGCGCCGCCGGCCAGCAGGCCTTGGACGACGTTCGCGCCGATGGAGCCGGGCCCGGCGCCAGTGACGAGCGCGGTGGTGTTGGCGAAGGTCAGGCCGGCGCCCGTCGTGGCTTGCTCGATGGCGGCGAGGAGCGTCTGCGTCGAGGAGGGGTCGTAGCGCCATCCGCTGTCTCCTTCCCCCGAGCGTTTGCGGAGGTGCACGAACGGGATGCGGGAGCCGGAGGCGGGGTCGACGGCGCCGCTGGCAAGCAGTCTAGGATAGGATTCGGTGTCTCTGGGGACCTCGGTGTAGGAGATGGTGCCGGAGGGGGAGATGCTGGTCTTGGGCGCGACGGGTGCTGCGAGGTGGCGCCAGCGCGGCTCACCACCAGCCCTCGCACGACTTGTCTCGAGATGCCGGCTCAGTTGGCCGGCGAGCGCCGGCTTCAGCGGGGCGAAGCGCCGCAGTATGGCCTCGCACCCGTCATCCCACCTGTTCGCGAACGCTATCAACGCGGCCGGATCCAGCGGCGTCTCGGGCCCCCCGGCGTGTAGCACGCGCAGAAGGTCCTCCCTGGCCCAGTTCCACGCCGAGTCGTACACGCGCGCCTTGCGGGCGTCGAAGGCCGGCTTGACGCCGGCGAAGAAGTCGTCGCCGAGCTCGTCGTTCCAGCGCTCCAGCCTCGCCGCCAGCGCCGCGTTGGCCTCCTCCAGCTCCTCGACCTTCAGCGACGACGGCGCCGCGTCGACGCCCAGGTGCTGCCGCAGCAGCTCGTGTTGCTTCTTCAGATACCCGTCTCCACGCTCCGTGATGGCCTTCAAGCTCGCCGCATCGACCATCGGGGAACCGCCACCATCACCGCCACCCGCCGCGCCACGAGCCTGACCGCCGCTCCCGGGACTCAGCGCCACGCCCGCGTACGCGCCGTACCGCGCGGCCAGCCCATCGACGAACTGCGCCGCCGCCTCGGCCGACGGCAGCCGCTCGGCGGGCTCGGCGGTGATGGCGAAGCACAGCACGGCCTGCTGCCGCTGCGGGCCCAGGCCCCAGCGCGACTCGAGGTGCGCCTTGATCGCTGCCTGGTTGAACCCCCCGGGCATCTTCCGCGAAATCAGCCGCGAGATCAGGCCCGCCATCTGCTTGCCCGGCTGCCCCGCGAAGTTGCCTTCGAGCGCGGCGCCGAGGGCGTCGAGCGTCGCGTCTTCGCTGTCGTCGGGCAGCGCGCCGAACTCGGCCGCCAGGTCGCCGATGATCTCGTTCTGGAGGGTTGATTTACCTGTGCGTGCGCGTTTCCGTCAGCAAAGGTCGGGCATGTGGACCACGGCGCTGGGAGGATGCCTACCTGCGCAGACGGCGCGGATCGTCTTGTCGCGCGACAGCTGGTCGAATTCCCGCTTCAGCTTGTGCGCGGCGATAGCGACGACGATGTCGACGGCCTTGAGCGGCGCGTCCGGGACTGCGGCCGCCGGCTCCCCCGCGGGCGGCGCCGCTGACGGCTGCTGCTGCTGCTGTACCTGCACCGGAGCTGCGGCTGCGGGAGGCGGTGCGGTGGGAGCGGCTGATGCCGGGGCTTCGTCAGGCACGGCGGCCGGCGCCTCGTACTCGTAGTAGATGCGAGCCGCGTCGTCGCTGTGGCTCAGGAAGGTGCGGGTGGTCGAGGTCCAGGCGTCTTTCTTGGAATACTTCTTGGCCCACGTCTTCTGCGCCATGGGCGCCAGCACCTTGCCGGGCCCGATCTCGATGATTCTCTTGGCATCGGTCGCGGTGAGGATTTCGTCCTGTGTTTCGATCCTATGCAGTCGTCGTCTTAGCGGAGTGCGGTCTTGGTGCTTGCCAGACTTTGGTGTTGCTTACCATCGCACCGGGAAAGCGAATTGGTAGCTGTGGAGAGTTAGCTAACACTGTTTCGGGATAGTCGCAAAGAGGACACTCACGCCAGAAGCTCAATCAGTAGCTCGCGGGACAGAGCTTTCCGGCTAGGTGTTGCGGGCTTTGCTACTGATCGAGTCATGGTGGAAGGTGGATGTGTGATAGGCAAGTAAAGGAGAATGCAAGGAACTCATCAGGGGAACCTCTCATGTCAAGAAGGCCATCATATCAAGACACCCCCGTCGGGCGGAGAGGCTGGTGAGCCCGCGAGATGCGGTTGGGGTTCGGTCGTCGTCGGGATGCGGCCCGACCGGCAGCCAACGCTTCGGTTTTCGGCGGCCGTCCCCCGGTCATTCGGCCCCGGCCCCGAGTGTCGCATCCAGCCTCGTCTCCGGCTTCGTTTATCAGTAACTGCTACACTGCCGATACCTCAAGACTCGAAGCAGTGCGTTTCATCTATCCAAGTGCCACCCTTCGAGAGAGAAAAAAAATATGGCTGTCACGGAGCAAACGACGGATGCCAAGGGCGACGCCCTGCATGTGACCGACACCCGCACCGGCCAGAGCTACGTCGTCCCCATCACTCACAATGCCGTCAAGGCTGCCGACTTCAAGAAAATCGTCGCACCGAAGAACCCGGAGCATCCTGAAGACCAAACGGAGCAGGGATTGAGGGTTTTCGACCCCGGATTCGGCAACACCTGCGTCAGCGAGAGCAAAGTCACCTTCGTGTACGTCTCTTGCAACACCCCAAATCTCGATTTACACACTGACACCAGCCTGACACCCATCAGCGACGGCTTGGAGGGTACGATCCAGTACCGCGGCTACTCCATCGACGACATTGTCGGCAAGAAGAGCTTCATCGAAACCGCCCACCTGCTCATCTGGGGCCACTGGCCCTCGGCGCAGGAAGCCCAGAAGCTTCAGGCAGACTTGAACAACGTGCCCCTAATCGACGACCACGTCTTCAACGTCATCCGCGCCTTTCCGTACGTCCCCCCACCACCCCCGCAGCACCGCGCCGCCTCCCCCGCTGACGTCCCGACGAAGCAAGACGGGCTCGCCGCTGGCCATGATGATCGCCGGCCTGTCCGCCGTGCAGTCGTCCGACATGTCCCTCGTGCCCGCCTACGCCGCGCGCAACCTCTACCTGGGCAACCCGGACCTCGTCGACTCGCAGATCACGCGGCTGATGTCGACCTTCGCGCAAGTCACGGCGGCCGCGTACTGCCACCAAACCGGCCGCGCCTTCACGCCGCCGCGCGCCGACCTCTCCTTCATCGAGAACTTCCTGCTGATGTCGGGCCACGTCGAGCCCGGCACGGGGCTGCCGAAGCCGCGCTACGTCGCCAACTTCGAGCGGCTGTGGGTGCTGGTGGCGGACCACGAGATGACGTGCTCGACGACGGCGCTGCTGCAGACGGCGTCGGCGCTGCCGGACGTGTTCTCGTGCATGATGTCGGCCACCGCCGCCGGCTACGGCCCGCTGCACGGCGGCGCCATCGAGGTCGCGTACAAGAACATCGAGCAGATCGGCACCGTCGACAGCATCGCGGCCAAGATCGCGCGCGTCAAGGCGGGCAAGGAGCGCCTGTTCGGCTACGGCCACCGCGTGTACCGCGTCACGGACCCCCGCTTCACGCACATCTCGGCCGTGCTGGACGACCTGCGCGACGAGATCGAGAGCGACCCCCTGCTCAAGGTCGCCTTCGAGCTGGACCGCGTCGCGCGGAAGGACGAGTACTTCGTGAAGCGCAAGCTGAACCCGAATGCGGATCTCTTCGCGGCGTTTGCGTACAAGGCGATGTGAGTTGTTTTCCTCGCGGCTCGCTCGCGTTCTTTTTTTTTCCTTTTTCCTTTTTCTTTTCGTCGTTCTTTCGTCGTCGTCGGGCGCGGGCTGATCGTCGTACCAAGGGGCTTTCCGGCCGAGTGGATCCTTCCCATCTCGCTGATGTCCAGGACGCTGGGTTTCATGGCGCATTGGAAGGAAGCCATGGGTAAGTCACGCGCACCCCCCCCCCTTCTCCTTACTCCTCTCTGACGTTTCGTCTGCAGCTGGGACGGCACGGATTTGGCGCCCTGGCCAGGTGTACACGGGCGATTTGTACAAAAAATTGGACGAGGAGGAGGCTCCGCGAGCCGAGATGGCCGGATTGGCGGTGGAGTGAGTGGAATCGGCGATGGGCTGGCGCGAGGACGCGTTTGTACGGTAACGGTTGGAGTGGGCCGTTCGGCTGGATGTAGATTCAACTTTCCAATCCGACGATTTGCCTGATGAATGATCTATTTGCGCTACTCTGATTGTTCCCTGAGACTATAATCAAACGGGGCGACAGTGGGCTGCAGCGAAAGAGATTGTGTGGATGTAAATTTAGGATAGAAACCGAATCAATTGCGTCACGACAAGCCATTCTACTCTCCTCCAAGTAATGCTACAAGATTGGCAAGTGAGGTGTGGTTGGAGGTCCCGGGGATAAAAAAAGAAAAGTAGACGCTGCATGTGCCTGGTACGACGGTGGCGGCGACAAAAGCAAGCACCGCGATTTGGTTTTTTCTCCTATCTTCCGCGACCGATGGCGTTCCCTGTGGTGCGGTAAAAGTGGGCACGATAAAGCGTACCGAAAAGATCGGACCAGGTAGATTCGGATGCATGACACTGGAGACTCAGCACACCTTTTCCGCCCCCGCGGAACAGGGCTGCATCAAGGGTAGCATCGCAGCGTATGGCATCGCATCGCCCCGTCTCGACCCTCGGTCTCGGTTCCGCCTGGCGTGCAGCAACAACGTGGCGAGCGTGGGTGGTGGCATCGGAGGGATCCAGGCAGCAATGCGAGCGGTCGTTTCGGGACTAGCGTGTCAGCCGTAGGAACGGGTGGAGCGCACTAAAAGGAAGTGGCCAGGTTCAAGCGTCGTTACGGAAGAAGTGAGGTTGTAAATTTCCTTTTTAAGTAAACGCGAAGGCGCCGCTACTCGCCTTATACGTCGGAGGATTACTGGCCATCCGCATTATCCCCACGAATAAGGTTACGCGTACACGAGAAGCCTCAGCGAACTGTCCGTTCTTGCCGTCATTTCGTGACGTGATAGCTACCGAAGCGTAAGCCGGGGCTCGGCGCCGAGGCCCGAGAAAGAGGCATCACACACGCCAGCCGTTACGCTATCTCCACTCCCACCCATTGGCCCGCACGTATTTCCCATTCCGTGACTGGCGCTTATCTGTCATGTCACGTCTTCGGCTGGGAGCCTTAGATCTTTTATGGAACGGCTTCATAATCGGCGCCAGGAGGTGCGTCAGACGAACCAATCCCGGCCCCCACACGGACGGACGGCCGCTTCCTCCCGTCCGCGCGAATCATAACGGCTCCTCTTAATGGCGCCCCACCCGCCCCAGTAAATGGGATTGGGTGGTACTTCCAGGGGTCTTATCATTTTTTTGCCCCTGTTATCTGGAAAAGAAGACATGTCGTGGATGGCATTTTGGGCAAGCGTGGGTGGAGTACGAATTGAATTGAATCCTTCCAGGTCTAGAATCTCTCGAGGAAGTTCTATCTAACGCATCGCTGCGAAAGTTAAAAAAAATAGTCTAAGAGCAAATCGGAACGTCTCCCATATCGCCCCTCGATAAGCCTTCTAAGAAAAAAGACCCCCACCAAAACCGTCTAGCCAGATCTTGTAAGCATTTATCAGAACCCATCATTGAAAAACGTATAGTCCCAGTCCTGCGGCAGCTTCTCATATTCGTCCAATCGGGTGACGTCCATGTTCCATAGCTCATCCCAACTAAAGTCTCTTTCGGGCAAATCTAAGGCGTCAAACGGGGACTTTGCAAGGGTTGCATTGGGTCCGTCATCATTCTCGGGTTGACTTGTGCCCTTGACGCTCATGGACGGGCTCGGCTGCTGCTGCTGCTGCTGCTGCGGTGGCGGCGGCGCAGGACGGAGCGGAACGTTGTTCATCGACGATGGCATCGGGTCATTGAAAATGGAGCCATGGACCTCAGTTGGTGTCCACTGCCCTTCAGCCGTCTTCCGTCTCACAGGCGAGTTGCCGCTGCCGTGTTCGTCGGTGTCTCGAGCAGCGGTGGGCTTTCGCTTCCCGGAGGTGAACACGATGCCTTCGAACGGCGAGGTTGCCATCATGTGCTGCTGCTCTGTCGAATCGGGAAAGCTTACGCTACTGGCCGAAGATGAACTGGCATATTGTCCAGGAGTGGGGGTTTGGACGGCAGTCCGTATCAGTTCGATGACGTCAAGACACCACGTCATGCCCACTCTCAAGCGAGCAAGATAGACTCTGGGGAAATGAGGATGCACCAACGTCTCAAGTGCGTGGAAGGCCGAGGTGAGAAGAGACGCGTCGGACATCGTGTCCGGATTCTCTAGAATGTAGCCATACAGCTCGATGAAGGCCGCCATGGGATAGCAGCGGAACAGCCTGAGAGATCAGTCAGAATAGAGAAACAACACGCTTTGCGAGAACGTGGCACTTACCTGCCCAGAAGAGCGATTGCACTCGGCGTGGAACCAAGCTGCCATACCTCCTCGATTACCTGCAGAGCTGCTTTTGCACTTCCAACGCATCTTTGCTTTTCTGCAGCACCTTCGCCCAAGCGATTGACCAGAATCTTACCGACGTGGAAACAGTATTTCAGCTCGTATCTGAAAAACAGCGCGGCCGAGGGGTCATCTGCGGACGAAGACTCGAGCAAGTCCGTGTTCTGCGCGTACCACGACTGCAGAGAAGCATCCTGACTGCGGGCCTCCTCTTCCCGGTGGGCCTGGCCGCGCCGGATGGCTCTGGGTGAGTAAAGGGATAGGTAAATGTCCTCCCACATTGACATGACGTAGATACTAGCGACCGTGTATGGCTGCATGGCCGGGGCAACGCCGGGGCAGCCGCCGTAGTGGATGTCGGAGTCAAACAGGTAGAGGTCGCAGGGCTGGCCGCTCATGGTACAGCGCTGCTTGTCCAGGCGGTAGAGAGTCCAGAACAGATTCTTGCGCTCTGCGGCAGCGGCGGGACTGTCGTCGACACCGTCGTAGGCGTGCGACTGTTGTAGGCCCATGTTCCTGGCCAGCTGACATATCATGGGTAGCAGCTTGGCGAAGACGTGGCCTTCATGGTACTCCCGCACGACAAGGGCCTGCCATGGTTAGGGTTAGCAGGTGGCAGGGTGTTGTTGAGGACGCTGGCTTACCAAAGTTGTCAGTGCCTGCAGATTGACCAGAGAGTGGGTGGAGAAGCGATCCAGGTCGAGCAAGCCGCGTAAGGCATTGCGAAGGAAGAACTGCAGGATGTCGTGTTCCATGCCCTGCGAGGCGACTTGGCGGCTGCGAGAGGGACGTGAGCTGAGACACATGGCCAACAAAATGATGTTGTTGAATGACAGGTTCCACGCCTCGCGCGTGTCACTCGGAAGGTCGGGCTCGGCGTAGTGGGCGTCGACGACGTCTTTCAGGCGGACAGGATCGAAGACGGGCAGGTAGACGTTGATTTCGTCCAGGAAGACGTCAATGCAGGCGTCGAGAAAGGCACGGGGTGGGACGGCAACGGGCTCGGCCTCGCCGCGCGGCCAATGGGCATGGCGCTCCTCAACAAAGGGGAAGGCATCATTCTTTGCGCGGAGGACATGCAAAACGGCGGGACTAGAGGCAAGGGTGCTCTCGAGCGGACGGCCAGGTTGGATGGCGGTGGCGAGGCGGTGGTGGGCGGCCTTGAACCACCGCCTGTAGAACTGGTCGGCGGCGGAGGTGGGTGAAGCAGGAGAGTCGGCGGTGGACGGAGGATCGGGCTCAGCCGAGGTTGGGCGGTCGAGCAGGTGGCGGATGTCGGCAGTGTTGGAATGGGCAGCGGGCGAGTGGCGGCCGGAGGCGAGCAGCGGCGGCTGGGTGGCGAAGGAAGCGAATTCGCGATGGAAGCCGGCGATGGCGGTCTCAATGGTGTCGAGGCGGGCGGAAACTTGGGAGAAGTCGGTGAGGCTGGGCAGGGAGAGGTCAGCGGGCGGCGGGGATGATGGATGATGGAGCGGAAAGGCGGGCGCACAGCTGTTTGGTGGGGTTCGGGCGGCGGTTTTGGGCGGAGAAATCGCAGCAGGCGCCAGCCTTGGCGCAGTTGGAGCACTCGGGCCGGCGCCGGTCGCAACGAACCTTGCGGGAACGGCACTGGTCGCATGCAGGGCCTTGTGCCGTGGCAGCAGCCATCTCCTCGGCCATTACTACTGTGCGACGCGGCTGGCTTCTGGGCGGCGCGGCGTAGGGCGTTGGCTTGGAGGTACTCTTATTCTCGGCGGCACGACCCGTCGCGCCTTCCCAGCCCTTCAGCCGTTGCTGCCTGGCCGTCAGCTTACTTTCTCCATCCGCCAGCGATCAGCGCGCCGCTCCGTTCACGCACAGGAACAAGTCGCCCACTCGTTCGATATCGTCGCAATCTTCCAGAATGGGATGGAATTCGTTTACCTAATCACGACGTGCATGCACCTGCATCTGCCTGCAGGGATGTGCACCGTTGTTGGCTTGAGCCAAGACGAAACAAGAAGGCCGACCGCAACAGAAGCCTCTGCCACCGCTCCTGCCGTCACCACACCACACCACTCCCACCTCCCACCCGTCTCCCCGCCCGCCTCCGCTTCACTGGCTTTGCATCATCGCTGCCCCCAACCCTTCCAATCTAGGGCTGCCTGTAAGCCTGCACGCTTCCTTCACGTAGCCCGCGTCCACCGCAAACCGCTTCGCCATGACGTTCGGCACGAACCGGCCCTCCAGCCGCTCCGGATCTACCGCCGCCTGCGCTATGTGCTCCTGTAGGAATTTGCGGAACGGCTGCACGCCGCCCGCCAGGTAGCTCGAGTGGAACGGCACGTCAATCCCCTTGAGAGGCAGCGTTGCCACGCCGCGCGCTAGCTCGTCCGGCATCCGAAGCTCGAGTTGCTCCTTCACCAGCCCGTCTAGCTTGTCCGCCCGCCCTCGTAAAATTTCTCCCGCCCCCACCTCACCGCTTTTGCTAATGCGATTCAGGATCTCCGTCAGGCAGTGGAGATTCCGCAGCTGAAGCATCCTTCTGGTTAGCACTGCCCCAAAAGTGGACGAGAGGATTCAACTCACCCTGCCCGCGCACACATACTGCTCGCCCGAGACGTTCAAGTTGACAATCTCCAATAGTTCGCCCGACGCGCGTGCAATGTGGCCCACCGCGCGACGCAGCATCGCCTCATCGAACCCTATCACGTCGTCAGCTTCGCGCAAATCTGGTCTGACCCACTGCACTTACACTTGCCCACCCGCGACGGATTGACCGCCATCATCGAATAGTCGCTGCGCCCCGCCGCGTCCCGCTTCATGCCCACTTGCATCGTCAGCCCGCGGTAGAAGGTGACTCCCGCAAGCTCCTTGAAGGGCATGAACTCGGCCAGCGCTGCCAGCGCCCCGTACTCCCCCAGAGAATGCCCCGCAAACGCGGCCCCCTCTTGCACGAGCCCCTTGGCACGCATGTCCTCGAACGCCGCCTTCTCCAGTATCGTGATGGCAGGCTGCGCGAACTGAGTCGAGTACAGGAGTCCACGCGGTTCCGAGAAGCTATACGACGATGACTCCCGTGTAAGGCCCTCGAGGATTGGCTTCTCCGAAATCGTACCATCGGCCGATGTCGTTGCAATAGACATGGCGAGGTAGTTTTCGCGGATCCGCCGGCCTTCCTTGCCGCGGAACCGCACCGTAAGCTCCTTGGGATTGTGTCTCACAATGTCGAGAATCGACCATCCTGCAGTACTATCGCGTCAGCATTGTCGTTGGGTAGGCGGGTACGCCGCGGATTCCACTCACCGTAAAGATCCTTCAGGTGCTGGTCGACCTCGTCCCACACCTTCCTCGCCGCCGGACTTGACGCGTACAGTTCCATGCCCATGTTCTGGGCCTGACTTCCCTGCCCAGTGAAGATGTAGACGGTCGACGGCTGTTCCAATTCGGCCTCGCCCTCGAGCACCAGCCCGTCGTCCTCTTCCTTTCGGGCTTGGAACTTCAGCACCATTCGCCCCTGCTTCATGGCTTGGTGAGAGAAGCTCACGCGTAGCACATCTCCGGGGAACACCATGCCCACGAACGATGCCTGGTAGCTCGCAAAGCGTTCACCTGCCCCGTCTGCGGCGAGGTGCTGTAGGACCGCCCGTGCAACGGCTGAACTCGCCATTCCGTGCGCCAAAGTGCCGGGCAGCCCGACAAAGGCGGCGAAAGCTGCCGAGAGGTGGATGGGATTGTTATCTCGAGAGACATTGGCGTACGGCTCGTTGCTGGCCGGCATCCGAATCACCTTGGTTGATTCTCCTCCCCATCCGCCATTCTTCAAGTTCACCGTCTCCTCCGCCGGACGCCCTTTCCGACGAAGGAACTCCACGACTGGGTTTTGTGCGCACCCGTAGGCCTCGAAGCTGACGCTTCCGACGCGGTCGCGGACCCCGCCGGACGACTGTAGATAGACCTCACCTGTGGTCTTCATCTGGGCAATCTGATCTCTGTCCTTCCAGCCCTTCTCCGTGAAGAGAACGAACAGAAGTGTGTTGTGTTCCAACTTCTGCGAGGGCCGGTCGAGCAATAGCCAAGGCTGGTCCAGCAGCACCGCTTCGTCAAGCTGCGATGGCACATCCAGGAGCATTGGGCGTTCTTCGACCCGGCTGAAGGTCGTCTCAAAATCGGAAAACATTCCCTTGAACAGGAAGTCGGAAGTCACAGTGACCACCGGCTCTCCTCTGCGCTTGATGACTGCCTGGACGGTCACCAGCTTGCCCGCGTCCTCGATTTTCACAGCTTGCACCGTCGCGCGGGTTTTCACTGTGTCCCCAACCCTCAGCGCAGCTGCAGTAGAATGCTTCTGGAACCGATTCGAACGGTGGACGAGCTGGGTGATGTCGCCCTGCAGCTCCGGGTGCATCAACGGCCTGCTCAGCTCCTCCCAGGCCAGCCGCATGCAAATGTCCAGTGGCGCGGCACCAGGTTCCGAAACGGTGAACGTCTGGTCGGAGAGGGCATTCTGGAGAATGTGATCGAGGCCCTGCACCATTTCCTGAGTGATTGTGATTTCCTTGCCGTGAGAGGGGCTTCGCAGGTCTTCGGTATCCATCGAACGAGGAGAATCCAGCCACAGGTTTCGGTAAAAGTTCTTGACGCTCGCCATGCGTGGCTCGCCTTCCTCAAACAACCGGCATACCCCTCCGAAGGGCCTGTACTCGTAAAGCAGGGGGAGGCTGACGAAGGTTTCCTGCTCGTGGGACGGGACCAAAAGCTCTGCACGCACCTTCCGCTGGTCGGGAGATGAGATGTTGCATACGACACGATCGTGCTTGATGTCTTTCACCACCAGAACTCCTTTCTCGAAATCGACATGGATGGATTCGTCGGGCCTGAGCAGGAGAAGACGACGGAAAGGGTTTTCAATGCGCCGCCGGTCTTGCATGACGTGTGTCTCGGAGAACAAGGCCTGCATCCAGCCCGTCGTTTCTTGGATCATGAACTGGATCCATTCGTCTTCTGAGATCCCCTGTCGCGAGTCGAGCTGGAACGTCTGAGTGCGTCCCGCGTAGCGCGCGGATACGCCTTCGAATGGCCTCCTGCTTGGCAATGTCGCCTTGGATCCATCAATGCTGGGTACCTTGGTTGCGTCGCCTCCGTAGCGATCCTGCAGAACCCTGTCCACGAGATTGTTGTGCACTCCGTCCAGGATGTCTTTGGCTGATTCTTCGACGGAGCGAGAATAGCGGACGGATACCGGGCTCTGCAAGATGCAAACCCGGCCCGCATCCTGGTCGATTACGGCATCCACATCTTCAGACTGCCACAGGGAATCCTTCTTGAAGAAGTACTCAAAGTCTTCGTTCAAGACGGGGATGAAGTTGACCGGCTTCTGTCCGCGAGCCTTGCACCTCTGGACGAACCAACGCACATCTTCCGGGTGAAGCTTGGCCACTGTGGAAGCGGGACAGGCCGTTCTGAAAGCAACATTGAAGGAAATCGGATCTTTTTCCAGAGATGGCAGTGTCACATCGGAGCCGAGTGACAATCTTTCCAGTGTCCGACGAGCGACATCTTCGGTGAGACGGACGTAAGAGGGATCAATCCACCTGGACTGGTGGTGAACGTACATCAAAGAGATGGCGCGGGCAAGCACCTGTGCGTACGTCATGTGCTCAAGATCGAGCGCGTTTCCAGCATCGTCCATGCCGAACCACGGCTTGGCGAAATCCGCGTTCAGGCGGGCGATGATGTACTCCTTCTTGGCCGCCAACGCGGCCGCCCGCTGTGCCTTGGGCAGCGAGAAGATGGTCTTGTCCATTTCCGCCCACAGGCGCACACCACGGGTGGCGAGCTTGTGGATGGGTTGCCGCATCTCGGACTGGACGGTGATGACTCCCCCGGCCGGGCCATCGTAGGTCTTCTCCCAGTCGGTCTCGTCTTCCACGCCCGCCGCCTCCACAATGAGCTGCTTGCTTTGCGGCGAGGTGTGCGCTTCCTTGGCCACCATCATGCGGCTGCCGAGCAGCACGCCGTCGAAGGGCATGGGCGGGTATCCGAAGCGACGCGACCAGTCTCCCGTCACGTACGGATACGCTCCGGAACCATCGCCGAAGCCGCTGCCCGCGACGAGGGTGACGTTGTCCCGCCGGCGAATTTCGGCGTAGAGGCTCAGAATCGGGGCGTGGAAGTCTTCGTAAGAATGATGGCCACCACCTCTACCGCCCGTCCACTGCAGCACGACGGGGAACGTAGGATGCGCATCCGCTATCGCCAAGACTGCTCGAATGGCATCCGTGGACCCAGGCTTGAGGCCAATGTAGCCCAGCCCCATGGAGGCGATGTAGTCGGCGGCAACATCAGGCGAGGGCACTCCGGCGCCGATGACGAGGCCTTCGATGGGCAGTTGGCGCTCCCGTCGGAGCCTCGTCAACAGCGCCACCTGCCACCCCATGGCCTCCGGATTGCTGTAGATCAGGTTGCACGTCACGCCGCGTCCCGGCGGGATCGCCTCGACCAGCTTCTCCACGGCGGCCGTCATGTCGCCGGGGCTGAAGTAGCCGCCGCCCGCCAGCTCGACGTGATACCCGGCGTTGGCCACGGCGGCGGCGAAGTCCCAGTGCACCGTCGTCGGCGTCATGCCCGCGACCATGACGGGCGGGCACCCCAGCGCGCGGCTGAAGCGCGTGTCCAGCATGAGCTCGCCGGAGTCGGTCCGCACCAGCCGCGGCGCGAAGCGGTCGGCCCAGGGCCTGCTGGCGGCGTCGGCGTTCGCGGCGGCGGGCGGCAGGTGCACGGCGAAGAGGTCGGCCTTGGACAGCTGCTCCGTGGCGGCGCCGCGGAGCTCGCTGCCCAAGACGACATTCACGCCCTGCCCCTCCTTGGCCCGCTTCAGCTGCTCGCCCAGCCGCCCGCCGCCGCCGCCCAGCACGACGAGGCACGTCGCGTCCGGGAAGCGCGTCGCGGCGGGCCAGTCGACGCCGTCGCACATGGCGGCGTCGACGAGCAGCTCGGCCAGGTTGCCGTTCTCGCCGGCGTCCGCCCTGATGTCGGCGCCGGTCGCGGTGTGGTAGACGGGCACGCGCAGGGCCGACGCCTCCCACCGCACGACGTCGCCGATGCGCTCCTTGACGCGCGCCGCCGCGGCCGCGAGGTGCGGGGTGTGGAACGGGGCGCTGATGGGCAGGAAGGTGAGGGCGACCGTCTTCTTCCGCTTGCCGTGCGGCACGCGCGACTGGTCGGCGCCGTCGTCGGCCCGCAGCTGGCGCAGGTGCAGGCACAGGCCGCGCAGGGAGCGCGCGGGGCCCGCCACGACGAGGTTGGAGGGGCCGTTGGAGAGGGCCAGGTGCAGCGCCGCCTCGGGCCGCCCCACGTGGGCGTTGCACTCGTCGAGAGCCGCGGCGAGCTCGTCCCGCGCGAGCCCCTGGACGGCGAGCATCGAGGACGGCCGGCCCTCGCCGTGCTCGACGCAGTCGGCGATCTCGGCGGCGGACAGCGTGGAGGGAGGGGCGGCGCGGTGGCTCTCGAAGCCGACGTGGAAGAGCAGCGTGAGCAGCTCGCGGGCCGTCGCGTGGAAGGCGTCCCAGCCGCCGTCGGACCGCGCGACGGCGGCGGCGGCGAGCAGGCCCTGCGAGTGCCCCGTCACGCCGCCCCCCCGGAAGCGGTCGAGCAGCTCGCCCGGCGTCTTGACCAGCACCTTGCACAGCACGCAGTAGTGCGCCAGGCTCAGCAGGCCGACGAGCGGGAAGCTGACGGCCGCGCACGCGAGGAACGACGGGTCCGGCTCCGCGCTGCCGCCGTCGTCGGACAGCCAGGCCTTCAGGTCCAGCGGGCGTCCCGCGTAGAAGGCGCGCGCGTCCGGCGTCGCCGCCGTCGTATCGCACAGCCGCAGCAGGTGCTCCGCGGCCCCGTCCACCAGCTCCGCCAGCAGCGGCCCGTACGTCGCGCACAGCGCGCGCAGCTCCTGCACGCTCGTCAGGTTGCCCATGCCCTGCCCGCCGAACACGAGGCCGATGCTGCGCGCGACGTAGGGGCTGTCGAGCAGCGCGCTGCGCACCGCCCGCGGCGCCATCGAGCAGCGGCCCAGCGCGCCGTAGTACGCGGAGAGCGCGCGCTGCGCGCCGTCGGAAGGCGCGGCCCGCAGCGCCAGGTTGTGCGCGTCGGTCGCGGAGAGGAAGTCCCGCTCGAACGCCGCCACGAGCGACGAGAGGGCCGCGGTCGGGGCTTGCGCGGCGAGGAGGTGTCGGAGGAAGCGGAAGGCGAGGTCGGCGGGGGATTGGGGCGCCGCGTCGTCGGAGCCGCCGTTCTGGAGCGATGCGAGGAAGTCGTCGCGGTGGCGGGTGAGCGCCGGGATGTCGCCGGCCGGGAGGCGCACGGTGAGCTCCACGCCGTTGGGCAGGGCGATGTGCAGCTCGGGATCCCGCAGGAAGGAGAAGGGCGGGCTGAGGTAGGAGAAGGGAGTGCTCGCGGAGGAGGAGCCGGGGGGTGTCGTGTCGGCCATGGTGAGGTGTGGTTTGGTTTGGTTGGGAAGGGAGCGAGTGGTGGGAAAGAAAGGAGTTGAGCAGTTGGTTTGGCCTCACGCGGATATGGAGGGTATTATTGATAGAAGCGTTGCGGACGCGATGCTTAACTGCGGCCCGATCTGGTGGTTGGCTAAGCGGGGGCTCGGCTGCCGAATGCCGACCACACGGCTTCCCGCCCGTCTCACCCCCGACACACTCGCCCTCCCCGTCCCGACGGCGCCGGGATGCCCGATGGCAGGTGTTGAAATCCCCCACCTTCTCTCTCTTCCTGCTTGTCACCGTGCTGCTGCTTCTGCTGCGATATAGCACGAATTCCTCATCGTTTCACACAAAAACAGCCATGTACCAACAGTCCGGCGAATCCAACTCGGCCGACGGCTACGACGACATCATCGTCACCATCGTCGACTATGCCTACAACTTCGAGCCTCAGAACCCGGCGGCGTGGGAGCGAGCCCAGGCCGCGCTGTTCGACGCCCTCGGCTGCGCCTGCGAAAGCCTCCACGCCAGCGCCGAATGCCGCAGCCTGATCGGCCCCACGCTGGGCAGCCCGGACAAGATCCCCGGCGGCTTCAAGGTCCCGGGCACCTCGTACCAGCTCGACCTGCTCAAGGGCGCCTTCGACTTCGGCTCCATGATCCGCTACCTCGACCACAACGACGCCTTCCCGGGCGCCGAATGGGGCCACCCTTCCGGTAAGTTCTCCAGATCCACCACCACACAAAGCACACCTCTTCTCACGCACGGCCGCCCCGCAGACAACCTCGGCGCGATCCTCGCCGCCGCCGACGTCGCGTCCCGCACCACGCCGAACGCGCCCGTCACGATCCGCACGCTGCTCAGCGCGCTGATCAAAGCGTACGAGATCCAGGGCTGCTTCCAGATCGCCAACGCCTTCAACGCCGTCGGCCTCGACCACGTCATCCTCGTCAAAATCGCCTCGACGGCCGTCGCGGCGTGGCTGCTCGGCCTGCCCCGCGAGCAGGCCCGCAGCGCCGTCTCGCACGCCTGGGTCGACGGCCACCCGCTGCGCGCCTACCGGCAGGCGCCCAACACGGGCGCCCGCAAAGGGTGGGCCGCCGGCGACGCGTGCATGCGCGCGCTGCACCTCGCGCTGGTCGCGGGGCGCGGGCAGAAGGGCGTGCGCACGGCGGTGTCGGCGCGGCGGTGGGGGTTCCGCGACGTCTTGTTCGGGGGGAGGGAGTTGGAGCTGCCGCGCCCGTTCGGGAGCTGGGTCGCCGAGAACGTCGTGTTCAAGATCAACACCGCCGAGGGCCACGGCATGACGGCCGTCGAGGCCGCGCTGCGGGCCGGGAGCGAGCTGCGCGGGCGCGGTGTGAGCGTCGATGAGGACGTCGAGAGGGTCGATGTGAGGACGCAGGAGGCGGCCATGATCATTATTAACAAGGACGGGAACGCCCCGCTGCACAATCCGGCCGATCGCGATCACTGTCTGAGGTATATGGTCGCGGTCGTGCTGCTGAAGGGCGCGCAGATCGAGACGGCGGATTACCAGGACGGGTCGCCGTGGGCGAGCGATCCGCGGGTGGAGAGGTTGAGGAGGAGGATCACGATGAGGGAGGATCCGCAGCTGACGAGGGATTATCACGATCCGGAGGTGAGGAGCGTGGCGAACGGGTTGACGGTGGTGTTGAAGGACGGCACGGCCTTGGAGGAGGTTCTGGTCGAGTGGCCGCTCGGGCATGTCAAGAGGGATGAGACGGTGCCGTTGGTGTATGAGAAAGCGAGGAGGAACTTGGGGTTGAGGTTGCCGGAAGAAAAAGTGGAGGAGATTTTGGGCTTGGCTGGGAAGGAGAAGTTTGGGGAGATGGAAGTGGGGAAGTTCGTCGATCTGTTTGTGGTCGAATGAGGGGGGGCTGTTTTTGCTCTGAGTTGTGTGCGTTTGTGTTGGGTTCTTTTCTCGAATAGAATGTTCTTCGGAACTAAAATGTTGGAATACAAAGGGGAATCGAATGCGCATTGAACAGAACAGTATTTTTCTATGGATACATACTGTACCGCTGGGATTTTGCATATGACAGACGTTAAAGGTGCCGAAAACTGAACTCTCGATAGACTTCTTACCCTTTGTTCTACACTGTCTGTTAGCGGGGATAGGCTGGGATGACTTAGTACGGGACAGCCATCACCAGTTTTTGAAAGATCGTAATGTTTATTTCGGACCAAGTTTGTAACTTCTCTAAAAGAAAAAAAAAGTGAACTGGAATGTCCCAACAGGTAGACGCATTTCGCTATAAGTAAGAACAATGTCTTCTTGCCCCTTCTGCCATGACCCAATAAGATGCACCAGCTATTCGTTCGACGCCAGTTTCCAAATAAATACTCTGTGTCTGCATTGCTCAACCTCCCCGAATGAGACACAACAATAAAAATACACGGGGGTCCAACGAAGCCTACAGGGACGCACATGTAGTAGCATGCAGCCAACTCGTTTTCTTCGGCACAGACAGCGCAACCTCACACGATGGACTGGAGCGATTCGGGTATGGTTCCGCATCCGTAGACGAATTGCGGAAGCCGCCACAGGGGCCGAAGCTGCAGCGATCCCGGATGGGCTAGAGACAATAAGGTATATCTTTGCTTGTTGCGAATAGCCTAGGATAAGACTAAGTCACAACAGCTGCTGCACCAAATGCTAGAGTTGCCGAGGGTGGAAAGAAAGGGGATGTACACCAAAGTTGTTGGTATTATTCTAGTAAAATCGTTACCTCAAGCTTGTGGCTGTCAGAACGGAAGTTGCTAGTAGGGGGGACTTTGGATGTGCTCAAGTAAAGCATGTATGAGCCGTCGCTGTGTTACACGACGACATGGATCTGCCTGGGTGTGGATACAGAGCCTGCAGCTTACAGGGGTCAAGCTTTGCCCAGCTCCAGATCATGGCCGTGAGTAATCCGAGAACTTTCAGCTGGTGGGGCTGAGCGATGATGTGGGGCATTGTGAATGCCAACTGTCGTTGATGTTGATGGAGTGAGGTCGTTTCCCAGCTGACAGCTGACAGGGGCAATAACAAGCGGCCCGACCCGAGAGCGGCCCGGCCCTCGGCAGCCGACGCCGAGTAACTCAACGTCAACCCCCGAGCAGTTGACTACAACAAAAGCTGCGAGTGAGACGCCACCCGCTCCGTCAAAACGCTAGTCTCATCCTCCTCAATCCTTCTGCAGGACATCACAATCTCCGGCGTAAGCGGGAGTGTATTGGCTGGATACACGTCTCGGCATCTCGGCGCCGAGACCCGGGAGTGGACCGGCAGCATCGCGAGCTCGGCACCGCGGCCCTAGCGTCATCCGTGCCGGCCCGGGCTCCCTGACCAACGGGAGCCCAGTATATGAGCCGTCGGATGCGCGTGCTCGACACCATTCTCGGCAACACCATCAAACAATGACACCACCAGACCACGCCAAGGACGACCAGGGCCCGCCCGTGACGGAGGAGCTATGCAACTGGGCCCACGGGCTGCGCTCTGAAGACGTGCCACCCGAGGTGCTATCGAGGGCCAAGCATCTGATCCTCGACGGCATCGCCTGCGGCCTCGTCGGCGCCCACGTGCCGTGGTCCGAGCACGTGAGCGCCGCCGTCGCCTCCTACGAGCCCCCGGGCACCTGCCGCGTCATCGGCCAGAACGAGGTACGTCCATCCATCCCACCTTCGCCGCTATGTGACCACGCCGATCTGACCTTCCGCAGTGCTTCGGCCCGCTCGCCGCGGCCGTTCTCAACGGCGCATTCATCCAGGCCACCGAGCTCGACGACTACCACAGCACCGCCCCCCTGCACTCCGCCAGCGTCGTCATCCCCTCCCTCCTCGCCGCCTCCGACGTCGAGCGGCCCCAGCGCACCGTGTCGGGCGCCGACTTCCTGCTCGCCGCCGTCGTCGGCTTCGAGACGGGGCCGCGCGTCGGCAACGCACTGCACGGCGGCTCGATGCTGTCGATAGGCTGGCACTCGGGCGCCATCTTCGGCGCGCCCGCGGCGGCGGCGGCGGCGGCGAAGCTGTTCGCGCTGGGCCCGCGCGAGACCGAGTCGGCGCTGGGCATCGCGTGCACGCAGGCGGGCGGGCTGATGGCGGCGCAGTACGAGGGCATGGTCAAGCGCATCCAGCACTCGTTCGCGGCGCGCAACGGGCTGTTCGGCGCCCTGCTCGCGCGCTCCGGGTACGAAGGCATGCGCAAGATCCTCGAGCGGCCGTACGGCGGCTTCCTCGCGACCTTCTCGCACGGCTTCCACGACCGCGAGAGGCAGTACATGCCCGAGGAGGCCGTCGCCCGGCTCGGCGACCTGTGGCACACGGACATCATCCGCGTCAAGCTGCACGCCTGCGTTGCCGGCTGCCACGGCCAGATCGAGTGCTTGGAGAAGCTGCAGGCCGCCCACCCGGAGCGCTTCGCGGCGGACAAGCTGGGCGAGATCGAGTCCATCTCCGTCGGCCTTTCGGACCCCGTGTTCCCGCACTGCGGCTGGGTGGCGGAGAACCGCCCCATCGACTCCACCGGCGCCCAGATGAACGCCGCGTACATCGGCGCCGTGCAGCTCGTCGACCGCCAGGTCCTGCTCGCACAATTCGCCGCGTCCAAGCTCGATCGTGATGACGTGTGGGACCTCGTCCGCAAGACGACGTGCTACCATGCCCCCGAGTTCGACGTGGTGCACCATGGGTGCGGCGCCCGCATCCGCATCACCTTCCGCGATGGCGGGGTTGTTGAAGATGTTGTCACCATGCCGAAGGGATTTGATCCGCCAATTCAAGATAGCGATATTTTGGAGAAGTGGCGGAAGCTGGCGGGAACTGTTATTGATGGTGAAAGGTTGAAGAAGATTGAGGAGTGTGTGCTGAGCTTGGAGAGTCTGCCAGATGTTGGCGTGTTGGCGTCGCTGCTTGGGCAGGTCGCTGGGCCGGCGCTGCAGTGATGATTGCGTCACATGGCATGTAACATGTAGTTCAGCATATAGGTCTTGCATAGCGATTCAAAATGGCATACCTTCCTCTCACCTCCTTCCTCGTTCATCACTCTTCTGCCGGTACTTCTAGCATTTTTCTTTGCTCTTTGCTGCCATGTCATCTTCCGGAATGCCGGAACGGCGTGCTGTCATCAATGTAGACACAGCATTGGCTCCCACATATCGGGCTGGTCCCACAAGACCGTGGCGATGTGCTATCAGTTTGTCAAATGAGGCGTCAGCGGGTCAGTCCAGAATCCATCCTGGTCCTACGACGGCTACTGAACCGCGCCCAGGCGTTTCCGCGTGTGCAGTCCCGACGTTGCGTACATGCCTACCTCCACCATCCACATACTCCCACAACTTTAGTCTTCATGATCTCAGTGTAGCAACCTAATGGAAATGTTTCTCGGAGCTATCGGGCATAGGTCGTTCGTGTATAGCAGTCAAAGGTAAGTAACAGAGGCCATCGACGGTGAACAATGGTCAATCTTTACTCTAAGAGGATGTCCCGCCATTTGCAACCTTCACGTCGCAACGCCTCCCCGTTCATGAGACCGTGCACATACGCTTCGCCAACCAACGTGTATATGCGACGATTCCCATTGCCCTGTTCCGCAAATCCTCCATTCGACTTCTTCAGCGTGAAAGGTACTTTCGCACCGGAAACAATGTGGACTTCGTCCCCAACTGTTGCTGACATTTCCGTAATGCACAGATAACCTCCGCTCGTGACGAATAACTTGCGTTTCTGGGTGACTAAATGAGAGCGGGCAGAAGCAAATTGTGCCAGTTCAGCGGCGCTTTCGACATTGGATGTGTCCGACGACTCGAAAGGCTGGGACAGCAGTTCTTGTAAGAGCGGGTTCATCAGACTCTGGAAGAGATCTTTATCCGCGCGTTTGATAGTCTCCGCCTGTGCGAACGCGAACGATGCCAGTGCTTTCAGATAAATGACTGGAGCTGGCTGTTGCTCCCAATTGGTTGATCCGTCTGCCATGCAGGTCTTCAAGAAAGCCTCAGTTGTTGATTCTCCAGTCACGTATTGTTGTCCCAGGGAAGCTGCCGTACGTGTCCACCACAAGATTCTTGCACTTTTCCACTGGGCCGGCGGCTCCTCTGCCATGCTGGCGATTGTATCTGCATGGTATGAAGGTGTCTGGAGAATATTTGGATGCTGCTCGAACGGCCAAGACGATGAAACTGCAGTGCGTCCAGATGCAGTGTAACCAGCTTGCGGCACGCTCAGTTCATAGAGCTGGTCGTTCAGAAAGTCAGTACCTGTACCGTAGTCAGGCAGCCAAGAGGGCAAATCTCCCGTAGCTTCCGAGCGGGCGGACACCAGCCCGATGATATCAAGAGTCCTTTCATGTTGGATGATCCACTTTGTTGCCTCGATGAAAACTTTCGAATCTTTGCAATTGTAGTCCGGACGTATGCCGCAGCCGCAGGACAGCAGCCCAAGGACTGCGAATATTTTGTCTCTGGGCTCTGTGACTGCGAAGCGCCTTGTCGTTCTCAAGACGTAGTGAAGCTCTACTTCCCTACCAGGGTAGTGGAACCGGTCCCGAAGCAAGGTAACTACTGTCACACAATCGGTCCGAGGGACTGCATGCTGAATGTGTGCTGCAGGGTCTGTCAGCCCAAAAATGGTACGTTAGTGAGGCTACTGACCAGAAAGTGCGCTACCCCAAGTCTCGATTCCGATAAGGCGAGCCACATTGGCCACCATCATCCATGGAAGCGTATGTTCTCCGCAGATCACGATCACTTCTTTTCCAAGAGTGAGCTCCTGAATCACCCACCCGCGCGTGAACACTGGCCGGTGGAAAAATCTGACAAGGGCGGACCATGCAAAGGAATCAATGGGTGGCACATCCGGGTTTGGATCGTCCACAAGCTCCCGGGGTCCAGGCAACTCGATTGTTGGAACAGTGCAAAAGTCCCTTACTGTAAGTTTGTTGAACACCGAAGTTACCGCGGTGGTGTATTCGTCATTTTTTCCGACCTACAGAAGAACTCTTTGTGACTTGGCGTACACGGATTGCATATTCCCCACCTGGATCTCGCGCTCTTTCAAACTCTTTTGGTTGATGCAGATCTGATCAGCCCAGATATACTGCGGTTGATCCTGTCGTCGTAGACGTCTTAAGGCATCTCGTAGCCCTACATTGATTGTGATGAAGGCATCGGGCAAACTTATTAAGTGCCTGATTTCAGCCATACTGCGGAATGCCTGATCCATCTCTTTATTCCAGTGATCGAAATTCGCACATTCGAAGGCGCTCTCTTTCCAAGTATAGGATAGAGCTTCATAGTGTGGCGGGTCGACCAGGTCGACATTGATGAGGCGGCATTGCAACCTTTCCCCGCGATTTCCTGGTAGCAATTCGATGACTCTGGTCGCAGGCTTTCCCTCCTCGAGGTACCGGTAGAACATTTTCATCCTCGGGATAGGTGTATTCCGTCCGTTTACCGCAATCTACGGAAGTAATCTCGTCCTTGCCATGTGCTACACACTCCGCTCTGCCTACCCTTGAACTGGGGCCTACTGGTCGATAATCCGTTGTTGTTTGGACACTGGGTCCGAATTTGAAATTCGCCACGTATTTTCCGCTCGTACTCAGGAAGCTGACGGCGCGGATACCGCCGCCATGAGCCTCTGTTTCGTACCGGCTCGAACGTCCGATAGATTCCAGTACAGTGATGTCCAGTGACGAGGAAGTCGATGGTCGCGTGGTATCCTCGCCTTTCCCTACTTTCGAGTCGAACACCCACTGGAACTTGTGCTTGAGATCTTCAAGGGTCTTTTCAAACTCTACTCTACGGATTCGAAACATGTCCACGGGTACAGAGGGACCAATGCATCTGACAAAGATGTGTTTCCGGTCGTGGGTAATGGTAGGACCAAGCAGGCAAGGAGCGCAAAAGTCCAGGTCCGGACAGGATATACAGGTATAGCGGATCCCTTTGATGGAGTCGTCCTTCTCTTTGCAGTGAGGTCCATCGCACACTAAGACGTAGTGTACTGTGTTGCACCCGAAATCATCTTTCAATCTGTCCAATAGAAGTAGGACAAGGGATTGCACCTTGCTCGGCTTTGAGGTAGAGAGTTGTTTGTGTGTAGTACGTGGCTCCTCAGAGAAATTGCCACCGTTGCTTTCGATTCCACCCCAATGACCTGCGCGAATGATGAGGTCCTCTGCCCCACCATCCCCGAAATGTTCTAGGCGTTCCGCAAGCTCGATCCTTGCGCCCTGCACGAAGTTGGTCCAACCTTCAAAAATGGCCTTGGCCCATATTCCGATCCTGTCGCCGGGCATGAGCATCGAGATGAACTCCTCGCCGCTACCCGAGCCGATCACCACGGGAGCATTTGATTTGGATTCCCGGCTCCACTTCACAGAATGTCTTTTAGACGTTGCATGCGCATGTACGTTGCGCTACACCCGCCACTCGTACCGGAATCTTTTCTCATCCTCATCAGGGATGGATGCTCGAAATGACCATCCCAGAGACAGCAGGTCGTTCAAACAGTCAACGGGTCGATTGTAGACGCGATCCAAAAAGCTTCGACGGGTTGTTGGGTTCGTTGTGTCCAAGGTTCCGAAATATGGTCGCTTCAAACCAGGTGTACGAGTGGCGGTACGTGCCGTGATGCGGCAGGTACTCAGACCGTCCTTGGTCATGGCTTTCGAGGGTGAACCGAGCGTAGTGCACCGTTGGAGACAACATACAGCACACATGCTGTGTTTGATGGCTGTGACGAAGCGTCGACTACGACGGGAGTTGATCGTCCGCTCGACAAGAGCAGTTTGTTGACGTAAGCATCCATGACATGGTTTGGGCCAGGTGCTGGTGCAGATGAAAAAGTAGAAGAATGGCGACATATTTATATACATGGGCCTCTTACCAGTGCTGCCTGCCCATCTTCCCTGCGGTCACGCCACTATCGGCAATGAAGCCTTGCGTCTGCCTCTCGGGCTATGAAATACTTCAGCTGACCATCCTTCACCCGAATCTACTTATCAGCGACCTATCAGATCTTCTGGGATTGGTGCACGACATCCGAGTCTGGTCATACGAGTAAGGCTGTCTGTGTGCATGCGTGCGAAAATTAGCTGAGTTTTGATTGCCGTGGGACGATCTGGACCCCTGACAGGCAGACGAAAAGGTGGGGCGGTTTCACTTGTGCACAGTTGGTTGAGTACAACGATAAGCAGTGCAGGGTTGAGATAACACTCGCATGTTACCTTTGCATGCCTTAGCCTGACCGGTTGCGCCATGCATGGGAACCCAAAATGATGGGAGAATTGGTGACATAAGCAGACTAGTAGCATCGCCGGACGTCTTTGACGCAACAACTCCACATGCTAATTTACCATTCTCCATGTGCCAGTCTCTGCATCCGCAAGTGCAACATCTTGCTGGTGCTCCCCACTCCAGGCGCGGCGTGTGTGCTGCCAAAATTGCGGTGGTGCATTGCACAGGAAGCCCCTTTTCCAGGCCCCAAACTGGCTCCAGCAAGATACGTACCTGACTGCTGCATAAAGGGTGCTGGCCAGTCATCTTTTCGCCACGGTCCGATCCGATTCGACGACCATCCTGCCATGATCTTCCCCTTCACGATGCCCTGCATGCCCGTATGGCGACGGTCATGGACGTAGCGTGCCAATTTCCACCTTCTTCCGGCTGACACTACTGCTTCGTGCGGCGGCAGCGCCGCGCACTTGACTGAGCCCTTTCCGATGAGCTCACTGACGTTCCCGGTGTGTACACGACCATATGCGTTGAAGGGATGGTACATTGCTCTCGAATAATTTGTGTCACCGCAGCGGGAAAGTCTCTGGCTGACTCTGGCGTCCCCAATATTGACCTAACGAAGAGAGACAATACGCCGGGAAGGGTGGTTCTGCGCCTCCGTTGGGTTCCTGCTACTGCGGCGAAGATTGTACCACGTGACCACTTTGCCCAGACGCCCGTGTGGATGTAGGTGTCTTTCGAATCACGTTCGTTCATTTTTGGTTTTCTCCAAAATCCTTCAGGATTCTTTGCCAAGTTCGGCCCAGCCCTTCGGCACGCCACGCACGGCCAAACACAAGTAGTTCAGTTCCATGTCCATAAATGGCAATGATCAGCCATTCATTATTTCCACTATAGACAATTCTGACAACCTTGCTCTGTTCGCGGATAGCTCCGGTGCCAGCAAGACAAGCGAAGTCCATACGTAGCGTGGGCCTGGGCTGGGCTGGGCTGGCTTGGCTTCACTCCGCCCCCGCGGGACCGCTGCGCCAAGGTCGGGTAATAGTAAGACCGCAGACTCTGGACCAATCCACATCCAAGCATGTGCTGGGGTATCAGTTGGAAACTTTCCATCGAACATCAAGCGGTGAACAATATGGTTAGCCCCTGGAAAGTTAGGTCCTGGACAGCGCCAACCTCAATCCTTTGGCTGCTTCATACTAGCTCGTTTGGCTGGAAACCTTCTCTTTCTGCGCAAACACTCACCCCAGCCTCGAAGGAGTGGCTTGGCGGCAAGAGATAGTACAGCCACAGCGCCACAGCTGAGTCTGGTCTGCTTTTGTTGGACTATGATTAAATAATCTCCTGCCTCCTCTGCTTCAGGAACTGCTTTCGCATGTTTTGCGGTTCCAACCACTCTAACAACAGCCATGCAAGCCGTGGGCCTATACTCTGGTGTTCCTCAATATGGGGCTCCTCGTACGTAAATTTGGGCATACTCATCACTTTGCAAAGACACCAGCCCCTTCTGACAAAATATCTCAGTCCCACAAAACCCACCGAAGAAACACTATCTACCCAACTCTATCAAGACGGTCACCCTACTAGGGTTCTGTGTTCTGACGGCATCCATCATCGGCGTACTACAATGGACTGCAGCACCTGGCAATCAACGGAACAGCCCAGACTTGCGACGGCGGGATGACGCGCCAACCATCACGTACTATCCCCGCGCCATTGCCGGCCGAGATTCTACAGTCAGTGACCCGGGCAGCATCGCGACCATTCCATCCACATCGGACGGCGATAATGTATCCGCCACGACCAACCCCGACGCCTTCATCCCCATCACGCCCACCACCACCATAGCGGTTGGAACAACAAACACCGACGCATTCATCCCCATGGACCCCACTTCCGCCGAGTATACTGCCCCCAGCGCCTTCGTGCCTCTAGATCCGAATGACGGCGGGGTGGCCGAGTCGACGGCCTCCAGCGCCTTCATCCCCATCAACCCGACCCCAACCGCAGCCTTCACGACCGCCCCAGGCGCCTACGTCCCGCTGGGGCCGAGCGGGACGCCCGTCACCACGCCCACCGCCGGCACGTTCGTCATCACGACCAACATCCCCGGCGGCACCATGCTGGTGGCCGCCACGATAACGGGCACGCTGGACCCCAGCCAACCGCTCCTCTTCACCGCCACCGGCGCCGACATCCCCGGCGGCACGCTCGTCATCACCAAAACGGGGCCCCTCCTCGCGGGCCCCACGACCGTCGCCCAAGGATCTTCCTCCTCCTCCTCCTCCACGTTCGGCGACGCGCCCGCCGACAGCTTCGGCGCCGCCGACGACGGAGCGGGCGCCGGCTTCACGCTCGCCCACTACTTCATGGGGGCGTACCTGCCGACGCTGCTCGCCGTCGTCTACGGCGTCCTGTGGTCGGCCATCCTCGCCGGCATCGCGGAGATGACGCCGTTCTTCCAACTGACGCGGCCGGGGGGCGCCACGGTGAAGGAGTCGTTGTTGCTCGAGTACGAGAACGCGGGGCTGTGGGAGCTTCTTGTCGGCAGCGTCAGGCACCGCGACGGCCTCGTGTTCGCGGGGACGGTGGTGAGCCTTATTTTGACGGCGACGATCGCGCTGGCGTCGGGCGTGTTTTACATCGGCGTCAGCGGGACGTGCAGGGAGACGGGCAGGGGCGCGGATTGCGTGCGGTATCTGGGGGTGAACAGGCGGCTGGCTTGGGCCGAGTGCGGGATGCTGGTGGTCGTGCTGGGGATCATGGCGTTTGTGATCTTTTCCGTGCGGAAGAGGAGCAGCGGGCTCTTCGCCGAGGCGACGAGTATCGCGGGCGTGGCGACGTTGATGGGCAATCCGCACGTTGTCGCGAGGATGCGCGAGGCGTTGGAGAGGGAGAAGGATGGCAGGAGCGGGAGCGAGGCGCGGTTCGGCATCGGGCAGTCGTACAGCCAAGCCGTGGGCTGGACGCACGGCTTCACCGTCCTGGACGAGGCGAAGCGCGAGAAGGACGCCCCGGCACCCATCTTCGCGGAGCACGACACGGCGCGGGAGGAGAGCGGGAGCGTGCTGCCCCTCCTCCTCCGCCCCGCGATGCTCGTCGTCTTCCAGCTCGTCCTCCTCGGCCTGCTCGCCATCCTGGTCTACTACTGGTTCAACGGCTCGTCGTCGCCGCTCGAGGACTTCCTCAACAGCCAGACCTTCGGCCCGAAGCTGATGATGTCGTGCTTCGGCATCGTCATCCGCACGTGGTGGTCCGAGATCGCTCGAGGTAAGTTCACCCCTTCACGTCCCCGCAGTAAGACTAACACGCCACTCCCCCTCGCAGCGATCCACACAATGCAACCCTACCGCGCCCTCGCCCTCGGCCGTGCCACCGCCCACGCCACCCTCCTCGCACCCACCAGTTCCCACGCCATCCCCGCCATCATCACCGCGCTGCGGCGCCGCCACCTCTTCGCCGCGTGGCTGGCGCTGCTCGCGGTCCTCGGCGAGGTCCTCATCGTCACGCTCTCCGCCGTGCCCTTCAACCTCACCACCCTGCTCGACGCGTTCAAGCTGTCCATGTTCGTCAGCATGGGCATCGTCGGGCTGATGGTGGCCACGCTGCCGTTCGTGTTCGTGTGGTGCAGGACCGCGGTGGTGGGCCCGCCGGAGTGTGTGGCGGATACGGTGGCGGTTTTGATGGGCGAGGGGGGAAGGGAGGTTGTGGCGGCGTTGGCGGGGATGGGGCGGCTTGGGAGGTGGGAGAGGGATAGGGCTGTGCGGGGGTTGGGGAGGAGGTTTAGGCTTGTGGAGGAGGGGTGGGGGCGGGGTGGCGGGAAGGCGGGGAGGATGGGGGTTGCGTTTGAGCGGGATGGGTGGGTTGGGTAGAGGAGCGTTGGTGGATTGGTTCGTTTGGAGAACCGTAGTAATTGGATAAGAAGCAAATGGGACTTAGTAAACAAATTAAGTACTTTTACACGTATCGAACCGCAGCGGAACCGGATGATAGAGAACTCTCTACACAACTCACATGCTTGCTATATGGTACGCCACGAAGTAGCGCGGAGTGGGAAGAGTGTTTCGTATGCGGCCAAATTTTGGCTAACTATAAAGTGAATTCACAAAGTTCGCAAGGTTTAGATGCGTGAAGGTGATAGAGGTGCCCGTGTGTCGGTTCGGCTTTCACAGACGAATGCTGATGCCCCGCCGACCCTCTCGTCACGTAGGTACCGCTCCCACCTTGCTTATTTGCCGATCCGCGCCAGCTGAGAGATGGGATTACCGAGCCTGGGCTCCTACTGGCTTTCCATTCTGCATGCTGACAGCTCCTACGTCACATTTGGTGCTCGCACCGCCAAATGCGGCTGCGTGCATGACTAGCGCTTCTGCTGCCTTCCGGGATCTAGAACCCGACAAAACTCTTTGGTGAGCTGAATGGAGGGTTGAACGTGTAGTGCCGTAAGTATAGACGCCTATCTTGGTGTCGCTGCACAGACTACTACGATCGTTTCCTGATGAAACGGGCCAAATCCAAAGTGGACTCAATTGGCGTTATGGGCAAAAAGGCCAATACAAATTTATTGATGCCCAGACGTCGGGATATGCGAGAAGCTAAACCGTCACAGTGCGCCATGCAGTCAGCTTTGTCCGAATACGTGTAAGTGGCCCCGCATTCATGGCTACTGCGCAGGCATTGTCTGTGCGGATCCTCAGATTTGGAGAAGAGATGTTGTACGAGCAACAGTGGCTGGCTGACCTGCACCATGGATTGGTTTGGGGGTCTTCAGCACGCAGCCCTGCATGAAAATATAACAATTCAGCGGCTCACATTCCACAAGCTGCGTGGCGGCCTCGGAATACACGTAAAATCTAGTCATCTCACATCTGACTTTCCATGCAAGTCGAGCAGCGCCGAGTGCATCTGCTATTTTGTGATAAGGCGAATCGTTGCTTCGGCATCCTCATCCGATGGGCCAACGCCAGCAGAGGCACCTACCTCGCCCTCAACTACGTCCCCGTCTCCGCATGTCGCTAACACCCCCACGCGATTCTCACAGCAGTCCACACCATGGAGGCTTATTGCGGTTCCACGCTTGGTTAGGCCACTGTGCACCGTTCCCGCCGCCTCCCGGTAATGAGGTGAATGAGGCTGCCTGAACAAATACCTGCTGCTTACGGTCTCGGCCAATGGGGACATGAAGCCAAGAACAGGCAAGGTCTAACCGAGGAAAAGTCGTATAACAAGCAGCC
Organism: Diplodia mutila; assembly: GCA_022560015.1. Classification (NCBI taxonomy): domain Eukaryota; kingdom Fungi; phylum Ascomycota; class Dothideomycetes; order Botryosphaeriales; family Botryosphaeriaceae; genus Diplodia; species Diplodia mutila. Next base: position 13,483 of record JAFISB010000108.1, on the reverse strand, counting down.
ATGATATCATTTCTTCCCGAATCAAAAACTCGCCTTGTCGTGTTCGGCTGCCGCTTCCTCTTAAAGCTCATGTATATTCCAACCGAGTAATCGAGCCGAAATCAAGGCCAGCTTCTGTATCTTATCACGTTCATCACCCTTACCGGTCGCCTTTTCCCGGCCACCTTGACCCGGTCACATTTTTCTCGCTCGCTTATGTTCTTGATCAAATCGCTGCTTTTATTGTAACGCCTTGCTGGATTTATACAGATATATATAGCCATGCAGCAGCTCCGAGAGAGGATTCAATTTTCTCTCGGGCATCGCGACTCATTTTGCTTACTTAACTATATCCCACAATACCCTACCCAAAACTCTCCAGCGACCCGTCATGTCTCGTGGCAGGCTTGCCATCTATCAGAAACTTGCACTTGATCCACAGAGGAAGGTCTGCCGAATCCTACGCTTGCTTCCCGGTAGAGAGCGCCAACAGCTTTGCGGCGAGCTTGATATCGTGGACTTAAACGATCCGACAAGAGAGCCATACAACTGCATATCATATGTGTGGGGCGACACGAACGTCACGGCACCCATGCATATCAACAACGAGGAGTTGCAAGTAACGACGAATTTGTTGAGTTGTTTACACCATTTGCGGCACTCTCAACACACAATCGTTTTGTGGATCGACGCGGTTTGCATCAATCAAGGAGATCTCTCGGAGAAGTCACACCAAGTCGGCATGATGGGCGAAATTTACTCGCAGTGCTCGACGGTATATCTGTGGCTGGGATGCCCCTCGGAATTGAAGCCTCTGACCCAAGATCCATTCACCTTGATCCGCCATTTTGCCGAAAGTGGTCACTACAGGGAGACCGAAGGCCTCGTCCAGAGGGTCCTAGGCTTCATCAAGAAGGTCCGACGTCCCATCAAAGAGGACTCTACAACCGTGAGCTTCCCAGACAATGAAACTTTCCGGGGCGTTTGGAACAGCTTTCTTCATGTGGCCAACAGCACATGGTGGTCAAGGTCTTGGACTGTCCAGGAAGTTGTCCTCCCGAGCAACGCCGTTGCAATGTATGGACACTGGAAGATATCATTTGATGCAATCAATACCGCCAGGGACAAACGCGGTCTCTACACTGGCGATTTGGGAGTGTACCCACAAAGGCGAACCCTTGATCGATTCTTTCTGCAGGTCGAGTTCGTCGTAAGACTTCGCCTACAGCATCTCAGGAAGGACTACCCGGGGAATCCTGCCGACCTACACTGGACCGGTCCCTTACCTGACCCTGCTTTCTACGAGGTCGTGGAGACATTTTCCTTTCGAAATTGCTACGACCCGCGCGACAAGATCTTCTCGCTCCTCGCCATGGCTACCTCTTCCGCATTCGAAACGTTCAGGCCTGATTACCGTACCCCTGCCTTTGAGTGCTACACAGAGGTCTTCGGACGCATGCTTTCGGAGACTCACCACGACTATCGATGTCTCCTTGGCACCGCTTTCCACACAAACCTTCCCGGCCTTCCAACGTGGGTTCGTGACTTCTCACAATCCTTGCCTTTGAATATGCTAGAACAAGAGCTCCGACGGCTCCAAACATATTCGATTTTCAATGCTTCAGGTGGGAGGACGGGCGCATTTCAGGTCCAGAACAGAAAGGAACTACACGTCACAGGTGCCCGAGGGGCCATCGTCGAGAGCGTCGGCAGATCCGTCGAGGATATCGATGATGAGGCAAGCCTGAAATGCGTCCTTGCCGAGTGGATCAAGCTGTGCGAGAGAGTCATCAACTCGACAGACGAGACGATGGTGCGTAAGACACTATCTCGTGTGATTTGTTCTACCGTTACCGAAGAATGGAGAGCGTGGGTGGAACTGGGCCGCGGGTGGAGGCGTGTCGATGAGACTGATCTTCCTGGTGAGACGGAGTGGCGACGGTTTCTGGATGGGAGTCCTATGGGCTTGGAAGGCCGGCGCCAGTCCGGAGCAAGAATTGCCATTACCGGACGGTCCCTCTATGTCACGCAGACTGGCCAGTGGGGTCTTTGCGATCCCAAAGTTCAACCTGGAGATGAGGTTTGGGTTCTGATCGGTTCCAATGTCCCTTTCGTTCTCAGGAAGCCAGAGCAGATGCGCCAGTCAAAAGGCACACATACATTCGTGTGTGACTGTTATCTAGACGGAGCCATGGACGGTGAGATCTTGCAGGGTGTGGCGGAGGGGGAGTCCTTGATTATCGTATAAGATACACCGAGAGCACCGGTCGCGTGGCGTAAATGCAATCTATGATGGATTGCGGCAAAATAGACTGGTCTGGTCAAAGTGAATGCGCCACTCAGAGGCCCTAAGCAATGAGAGATCACGTGACTGCATACTCTCGAAAACCTGCATCTCGGCCCTACGGGTACAGGGCCGTTACCGCTTGCATAATCATGCCGTTAGCTTTTTCTAAACTATCTCAACTCACCATTTGGAATCTTACAGCCCTCTGTTCCGGCTCTCCAATAACGGAGCTGGTATCTTTTGTACTTCTGCTTCCCCAAGCCATCGTGCCTGCGGCGGTAGCGTGATCTGCAACAGCTCGCTCCTATTCATCTTCCATCACTTCATGCTCTGCTTTTCCGTGCGAGGTACCAATGCTCTATAAGCCCTCGCAATAAACTCAAACTTCCACCTAAGGGTCCTCCAGGCCTATGGTGCGGTGTGCCGGTCGACATGGCGGTTCAAGTCCCCATGTTGGGCTGGTTGCCACCACCTTCCCAGCTGGGGCAGAGGAGGAAAATTCCTGAAAAGGGGTTTTATAGAGGGAATGCCTCCGCCGGTAGCTATGCCTACCGGCGTGTCCCTTGACTTTCTACCTTTTTGTTGACTTACGCTAGGTTTCCTTCTTCGTGTCGTTCGTATTATTACCTGCCTTAAGCCATAGTCCACCATCTTCACCGCATTAACCTATACTGCTAAGCCTCGCGCCATTTGCCGTCAGCTTTATATAGGCTCTAAAAGCTGCTGTCGAAAGAGATAGGGTTCGTGATCTTTGTAACATCTGTGCTGAAATCGCGGTCGGTGGGAGAGCGCTCCACCGACATATTTATTAACATGTCCACAGGCACACCCATTGGCATGATGGAAATTACGTAGCCGTGAAGTTCTTCGTCCAGGCCTGTTTATACGGACTTGAATCTCAAATATACGACGGGCTATTTGCTTCTACTGCATGCCCGCGTGACACGATCACGGCTGCCTTACTAAGCACCGTGTCATATGGAAAATGTCTACATCGGAGTACTCAGCTCATCCGGGTACGGCCTATCACTGGAGTATGGAGCTTATAATGGAGACAAAAAAGAAGCCAAATCTGTGGCTTTTCTCAGCGGTTGACTTTGTTTCCTCATCGGGACAAAATCTGGCTCATGACCGGGCTTTGCACCCAAAAAAATAACACAAATATTAATTCCAGACTTTTCCACGTAACGCTCCTAATCGTAAGGTAGCGAATGCAGCCGTTGAAGCAGCAACGGCTGCCAGTCCAAAAACTACAACGATTTCCTCCCGGCTAACTATCAGTTGAGCGGCCTTGAAGACGGCCGCACACACCGCTGCAGATATGATCTGAGGGGCCGAGATGAACGAATTGTGCAAGCCCATCAGTGTACCTATGGATCCGACCTGGCTCTCGGCAACCTCCATGCCCAAAATGGCGTGGGGGATCCAAGCGGTCAAGGCCCAAGGAATGCCCAAAATGGCAACGAGGCGCATGGCTCCACTTTCAGATCGGACGAAGAATGTGGAACACATAGCCGCCACGAACAATATGTGGCTGAATATCCATAGATCGGGCAAGGTGATCATGCGACGTCTGCCAGGCCACGCGCTTCCACGGTGTCCGTGCTCGGCGGGACATTGGCCTGCATCTTGGAAGAAGTAGAGAACAAAAGCGCCGGTGGCCAAGGCAAGCAAAGCGGACCCTAGTGTGCCAATCGACGCCATGTGCACCCCGTCTTCACGCACAGCGGCAAGCGCACTCACCCCAGCCCATGGATTCCTGGAATACTCCCTGGCATAGTGAAGCTCGGCAATATACCTGGGAGCGCTCCGTTAGCGAGGATTAGAGACGGGCGTTGCGGGCTGTAAACGCACCTCGTCTGATAATACATGACCGGAAACCAGGCCATCCAAGAAAAGAACTGGATCACAAAGAGCCGCCTCACGACCTCCGGGGCCGAGTCCAGCTCGCCCACAACACTCCTCGCCATGTCCCTCCCAAGATCCCGAAGGCGAAGCTTACCAGCACCACCACCGGCAGACAGCGGTAAACCCATAGCACCATTTTCCCCCCGCGGAGCAAAAAAGCACGTCAAAGCTGCCAACAGCACGAGCAACCCCGCCACCACTGCACACAAGCCCTGGAACGGCGTCACAGCACCCAAGACCGAGACGTACCGCTCCAGCTGCAGCGCATTGAGCAGATACCCACACAGATTCCCCACCGCCACCGCAGCGCCGCTCCAAGCCGTCGCCCGGGCCTGCCGCTCCCGCTCCCGCTCCCGCCCACCGCCACACGACGCCGCTTCCACAACGGCCGCTCTGATGCCCACCTGCACCGGCTGAACGGCGAAATTGAGCGCCCAGATCCACGCAAACGCCAACGCGCAGCGGACGACGCGCCCGGCGTCCCCGCCATCGACGTTCCCTTCGCCGCCCGGGAGGTTGCGGGCGACGAACACCGACGCGGTGTCCTCGACCCACGCGAGGCCGGTGATGGACGCGGCCGCGGCCGCGGCGCCGCACAGGATGAAGGGCTTGCGCCGGCCCCATCGGGTGCTGCAGCGGTCGCTCAGGTGGCCGAAGACGGGCTGCAGAAGCATGCCGCAGAGGGGTGCTGGGATCCAGGCCAGCGGCGTGAGGGACTCGGGGACGCCGAGGGAGATGAGGTGGGTCTGCGCGTCGTCGCTGGTCTGGTTAGTAGGCGCTCTCCTTTTTTTTTTTAACCGTGCGGGGGGTTGATGGGCGCGGTCGCTCTTACGGTTCCTCGAGCGAACACTGTGCTCCACACAAGTTGCAACCTGCCGATTGTTAGAGATTCCGCTTATCGTAGTTCGCGGGGAGTAGGAGGGTCTCGTGGAAAGATGCTTACCCGACTATGGAGCAGCCCAAAGCTAAAAGGCCCGCTTTTCCGAGGGTTTCGCTGCCATCTCCGACGTGACAGGGTGTCATGCTTGAGTTTGCCAGCTCAAACTGATCACCTGCCCGGCCGACGGTATGCATTGTTTCTTTCAGACAACGAAGATTTGGCGGACTGGATGAAAGGACAAGAAGTCGACAAGTGTAGTGGGTCTGGCAAGCACGGGAGAACCTGAGAGACCGGGAGAAATGTAATCGTCGGAGGTTCAAATGCTTGGTCAATGGATTGACGAAACCAAATCACGTAGAGGAGCGGTTTGAGAACCTCAACCACGGGACCCTACGAGTCGAGCAGCGGTAGGACAATGTTGCCGCTGACGGGCAATTAAAGCTTGTTTACGACTCGATAAGAAAGCGACAGCTATGGTATCGGGCACAAATATTGTTAGCGCAAGTCCGTGCACAGCTGAGATCCCGGAGGGGTACGTCGAGATTGACGGAATTACCTGACTAAGTTTCTCCGCCGCTAAACGTGGGTAGTTCGACCGGTGCTTCGGTATACGAGATCTTGCGTATCCGATTCGCCTAGAGTCGCGCCCGAGATACGCATCCCTACTGCACTCTTAGTAGACATCATTGATACGACGAGCACGCTGAGTTTCTCAGTGCCCTCTCGGTTTGGTTGGATCTCACTACTATGACGCCGACTGATCACTGTATGGAAAATACATTTTGCACCAGTCAGTTAGTCTGCATACCCGTTACGTCCGGCTCCAGATTTTCATTTCCCCACTACACGATCTCTCACCCGTCTCACGGACCCACCTAAAATAATAGCAAGTTTCCATATGTGTTTTTCTCACCCAAACTGCGCACGCTGCCGCAAATAGCACCTCCGTTTCGCGCTGAACAGCGCCTTCGTCTGCGTAACCCCCAGCCCCCTCTCCCCCTGCGTCTCCCGCTCCAGCAAGAACTTCAAACAATGCCCGATATGCCCCTGGTCGAGATGCAAGCTCAGCGCCGTCGGGGGCTCCCTCGCGCGGAAGCGCAGCGACGAGTTGAGCATGTACGTGCAGTGCTGCCAGTGCTCCTCGACCGACACGTACGCTTCGGGGTGGCTCTCGTAGTCGCCTTTCATCAGCTCCGCCGTGGGGATGCGCTGCCGCCCGGCGCGGTCGGCGTAGAAGCCGAAGTCGGCGCTACCGTTGCGCGTGATGTCGCGGTACATGGCGGCGTCGAAGCAGGGTGGCGGCAGCCACCCGTAGAGGAGGACGTCGAAGCTGCAGCCGGCAGCGAGGGCGGCGGCGGGGGAGGAGTCGGGGCATTCGATGTAGGAGCCCAGTTCGTCCGTCTTGATCGGGAAGTTGCCGAATGATTCTGCTGGCGGTGCTGGTGGTGGTGGGCAGTGCTTCGCGGACGCGGCGGTGGAGATGGCGAACAGGGCGGCGAGGAGGGCGGCGAGAGAGAATGGTATGGCTACCCATGTTGCGGTACTGCACCACCGCGGGGATTTGACGAAGCTCCTTGACGGCCGACGGCTTTCTGAGAGTGAATCATTTTGAAGCAGTGTCTCCTCCTCGGAGGACGGGCCGTCTTCAAGACTCGAGAATGCGTCCGAGGAATTTGAAGGCCTCGACAGCTCCGCCATTTCCCGCTTGCCATCGGTCGTGGTAGGGGCCATGATGCAGGTAGATGGAAGGTGGGATAGGTAGGCGGACGGCTGACTGGTTTTCCCCCGTCAGAGAAGAAAACCAAACCTGAGCTGCCGCTGTGGTCAGATTGAAACCCCTCTCGCGAAAAATGGGAGTTTTCCGTAGAATTCTTTGATTATTACGGCACTTGTGTCAACTAGCACCGGCTGCCACGTACATGGTATAGGGCCGCGAGTAAGTTCAATGACTGAGTCGTTACACCGGGAAGTACCGTCCAACAAGCCTTCCAAGCCCGGCTAAGCACTTGATAGGATACTTTGAGCACTCATCTAAATAAAGTTCACAATAGTCATAATGGTCGTTGGTACGCACGTCATCTGTAACTTCTCTACCTCGTGATGGTCGGGCCAACATTTTCACATGTGAGCCAATACTCAGGGTAAACAAGGTAAGCGGAAATCACCGGGATGGCGGGAAGCTCATAAGCCTGCTCTCTGAGATCGCCTATCCATCACCCCGGGCTTCTCTTTTCTTTGAGTGCTGGCGTCCAATCTCAACACTTCAGTCGTTGCACAACTCGAACCGAACGATGGGTCACATGCAGGATGATGATGGTTCTGAGACGGAGACTTTCCTCCGTCATCAATCCGTCCCGATCAGCCGAGGCCAGAAAGGCGGCAGCCGCATCCTGCGGTGGGCGCTTATCGGAGCACTCGTTGTCAGCCTGATGGTGAACTTGGTCACGGTGGTTGTCGTGGGTCAGTTCACTAAAGGAAAGCCCGACTATGGAGGTGATGTGAGCAATGCGGCTCCCAAAAGTGAGAACACCCCAGCTATCAATAACGGTATACGTGCTGAACCCAACGTTTTGTAGTATCCCAGGAGTTCATCAAGTTCTCCTCGGGAATGAACGAGTACACCATGAATTACACATCTTCAGAAGAGGCGAAAACCGTCAGAGAGCGCTGGCAGGACCTTCTTCCCAGTAAGCATCCATTCACCCACTCTGCGCAGTCCGTGCCACGACGAGAATAGAACCGTGTACTCATGCTGTCGATACCCAGAGGGCGGGGGAAACGTGCATATCCCCAACCACGAAAAATACAACAGACTCAGCGAACCCTTCGTCAACTCGAAAGGGGTGCCTATGTGGAAGGTATCATGGGCACACCAACTCCACTGCTTGTACTACGTCATGGACGCGTATGATCAAGTGGTGCGCCACGGTGCAACCGGCCAGGAGAACAAGGTTCAAGAGGGCCATCACTCGGTGCACACGAGCCACTGTTTCGACTACTTGCGCCAGGCCATCCTGTGCAACGGCGACATGACTCTTGAGGGACGCACGGAGCTGGACAATACGAAGGGGACAGATGGTTACGGGCATACTCATGTGTGCCGGAGTTATAACGAGCTCGTGCAGTGGGCCGAGGAGCGCAGACTCGTGGATGAGAGGTGGATCATTGCCCACGACGCCCCACTGTAGGTCGATCCCAGTTTATTCCAAGTGCCGGGAATAAATGCAGAGCTCCCCTGGTTACTTGATATCAAAAGATTAATCTATATGCAACTGCATACCTATCTGTAATTATGCAATGTTGTCTTGTTCGTGATTTCGATATCAAAGTTTAGTCAGTGGGGAACCGCCGATCGTCCGGATAAGCTTTTCTTAGCATTGCGTGAATCGCTTAAGACTATACGTCAAAATCTCAGGCGCAATGGGCTTCAACAAGCCACCATGACTTTTGGGCGAGCCCGATAAGCCGCTGGTCCGTCGAAGGCAGAATCCCTCGGTCTGCAACTAATAAACTTAATTTGTTATCGCAGAGCTCGGCCAGAGTAATACGTCAGTACCTTCTATTTTATTTAATATGTATATGACTCGTGCACTCGTATATACCGCACTTGGCTTTATAAAAGCATTTTAGCTTACGGAGGTTCCCGCTGTTGACGCGATCTCATCTACGATCGCCTTTATCGATCCGATCCATGGGCATGGTGTTGTTCGTATCGAGCCTCGTATCTTTTTATCACAGTTTTTACCCCTACACAAACTTCGCTGGTTATCAGAAAGTAACTTGAGTCGCACCGACAAGAAAATGGCAGTTGTGATCGGAAATAGGGTCAGGGTGATGTAATTGAGAAAGAAGAGTGAGACAGAAAAGGTCCTGGCGAGTGGAGCGATGAACATCGGCGGAGAAGCAGCGTACATGGACGTCTTTCATGGAGGCCGATAGAGTTTATAGGTTATTATTATCACCATCAACCTGAGATTCTTGAATGAACTGAAATGCTTATTTTTCTTAGTATGGATTGGCTTTTCTAGTCCGTATCGCCGGCGGAGGCTGACCGTGTGTATGCATTGTGGTTATCATCATGATCGTCATCATCGGTTACTGTCGCGTCATCAACTTGAGTCAGATACGGAGATACTGACTCAGCCATGATTATTCAGATGCGGATCGTGTCATGCAATGACGGAGGTTTCGACTTCCAAAACGACGGCATGAACGGTGTACTTCGCTCTCAATCTAAGTCAGGCACGGATGCAGTAGTGCAGAGGCTTTCGGTGCAATGCGATTGCATACACCGAGCACTTCGTCATCCCCATTTCCAACCACAACGGAAGTGCAGGCGTGGAGCAACACTCCTTTCGCACTGGAAACCAATTGCTCTTTGTTTGATTCCGAACCCTTTTCACGGCAATGTTCCTATCACAGCCGTTCAAGTACGCAAAAATTCCCAGAGCCTCTGGCAATGGCGACGACGAACCCGAAGAAGGTTTCGAAATGAAGCGGATGAGGATGACGACGCCTTCAGGACGCTGTTTCCCTGCTTTCCTTGGACGCAACATCGCCAAAATAGCTGCGGTCATCTTGCTCCTCCTCAGCATCGCCGCCACGGTAGCGCTCAACCAAGCCGGCTACTTGACCATCACCTGGAACACCTCGCCTCTCCCAGCCCGCCAGCCCATCCCCTTCAACCAGTGCGGCTCGACGTCCGAAGAAGCCCGAGCCCGCGGCTGCCGCTTCGAGATGCACAATTTCGCCTGGGTGCCGCCAGCATGTTACGACTCCGAGCTGGGCGCCGAATGGGATTCGCACGCGGACTGGAGCTTCTCACGGAGCGCCAACGACAGCGGAGACACGGACGCGGCGTTTGTGGCGGCGTGCCGCGTGGGCGACGTGCGGGAGGCGTGGGTGCCGTGGTTCCAGCACATGGCGCACTGCTCGCTGATCATGAAGAAGTACATGCGGTCGGTGATGTTCAACCGGCCGATGGACAACTGGACGGCTGATTGGCACCATGGCGAGCACTGCAACAATATGATGCCACGGTACGATGTGGATCCGTTTTTCTTTAACAGTTTGCTGCATCTAAAGTTTCCTACTTGCGACTACTCTTGGCGGGATGCGCCCGCGGATCCGGCTACGCATGGGGTGATGGAGACTTGGCATGGGCACCAATGAAGGCATCTGATGTATATAGTCTGCGGATCTCAATCCACGAATATCACAGCGGCAGCCGTCTTGACATCCATGTTCAAGAAATGTAACTGAGAAATACAACGGATATCCCAGCAAAAACAAACGATACATCAAGCCCATCTACAAACACCTGAGTTGAACGGAGGTATGGAACTTCACAGAAGAAGGTGGGTGAAACATCCAATGCATTTACTGAATTGTATTACAAGAAGGGGGAGACGAGCCTCGCCTCGCCTCTCAGTACTCCGTATGCGCCAAATACTCATCCATCTCGTCCCCCACAAGAAAGCTCGCCACCAACCTCTCGCAATGCTCCCCATGCCTCGCCTCCTCCTTCCTCCCCATCGGCAACAACGTCCCATCAAACCTGGCCAGACTAATCTTCCTCCACACAAACATGCAGTGCAGGAGATGCCACCTCGTCGTCTGCCACACCACGCGGCCGGGCCCTATCAGCTCGACCACCCTCCCCACGTCCACCGTCGTCATATTGCCGTCGACCTCCTCCGTCCGGTAGAACCACGCGCCTTCCGGCCCCGGGCCCGCGCGCGTGAACGCCGCCGTGATCTCCGCGTTGATGCACTCGCGCTTCGTGAAGCGGTTCTCCAGCTCGTCGAAGACGCAGTCGAGGGCGGTCGCTTCGCGCAGGCTCTGCGGGCACGCTTTGCGGCACCAGTGGGACGCGTCGGAGATGGGGTGCGGCTTCCGGACGGCGAGCGACGACGCCGCGAGGCGGACGAGGTCGATGGCGCCCCACAGCGCGAGGAGGAGGAGGGGGAGCTTCCATGCCCATTTCAGGGCTTTGGAGCGCCGGCGGCGCTGTCGCCGTTGCCCTTGTTGCTCCGGGCTGCAAGCTGGATGGGACTCGAGGCTGGAGGGGTAGTTGCCTTCGAGCTTGCCGGTGCAGACGTCTGGGGAGACCGAATCCCGGCCTGCTTCCCTCTCTGCGTTTTCCTCCGGCCATGGTCTGTCAGATGAGACGAAAGGTTGCTCTTCGGTAGCTGCGGGCGAATAGCTCCCTCCTCTCCCAAAGTTCGGGGGCCATGCACCTCGAAACCACCCCATTTGTTTTGAGAAAATGAGAGACAGGGCTTTATCACCCAAGTAAGCATCAGAGTAAGATGGAAGGGTGGGTATGAACTGGTTCGTACCTGAGCTGATAGATTGACGCGCAACGCGTGTGTGCTAACAGGAGAGCGAGTACTATCCGAAGAGCAGGGAAAAAAATATTCTCGGTGAGCTGTAAAAAGGGGCCATTTGCGCGAGGAAGCAACTTTTTCCCCTATGCGCGTCAGGCAGTCTTCCGCGACGTCGTTCGCTGGAGCCAAGTTCATAGACCATTTCCGGATCCGATGCATGGCCTACGCCAGGCCATGACGTATCGTGTTTGGGCGCTTATCGAGAGGGATTTTTCTCACATCAACGAGGCGTCGGATAATTCATGTCATAACTCTATTTTGAAGGATACGGTCTGGTTTCTCGTACTGCGGCTAATTAAATCGGACTTGATGTCGTACACCAGTGCCGTATATTGAGTAAACGGATGCTCCATTTCTTGAGTAAGTGTCATTCATGCGAGCGCTTAGTTTTGCTGCGAGCCGACTCGTAAATAACCTTTTTAGTCGCGTCAATTTAAGCTTTTTCTCTCCGATGGCGGCTAAATTGATTGCCGCGTAATGTTGCAGGGCTGATACGAGGCAGCACCACAACTCCCCCGTGCATAGTCGCCCCCCGCGACTAACTATCATTAGGTGATACCTCGGAGATTCTGCTGCCAAGCTCCACTACTGCCAAGTTCTACTGCTCAAGGCTTGCTTTGACGTCGAGTACAAGCATCCGCCAGCTTGACCGCAGCCGAGTCAGCGATTTGCCCGACTATGTCATGCTCGCTTAGCAGATGGATCCTGACTAACGATGTTTTTTCTCGTGATACACCTCGGCTGCGGGTCAACAGAAACCGATGAGAGTAATGTGCAGGAGTTTCAACACCGCGTGTGAGCTGCGAAGAGCCGCTCGTCGCACGATTCGATCGCGTCACTGATGCTGGAAATGAGCTGGCCGACAAAGAACCTTCCGGAACGAGTGGCCCTCCGTTGACGGAGTATCCATGAGTGTTGTAGCAGCAGCAGCAGTAGCATGGAGTACTGGTCGCTGCATATATAAGGACACAACACCCATCTGTGCTCGATAACCATCAGCAACAGCAGACCACCCCATTCCACTCATTACCACTCCAATTCCCCCATCATGCAGTCCAAGATTTCCGCCCCGACCGCCGTGGTCATGTTTCTGACGGCCATGGCTGCCGCCGCTCCCATGGGTTTGTGAACAGCTCTATCCCTCATTCAAGTCCCTCTCACTGACATTCCCTCCCCAGCCGCGCCTGTGGCAGAGCCAGAGGCTGCTGCTGTCCAGAACCTCGACGCTCGTGATGCCGTCGAGCCCGCCGACCCGAACGCCGTCGACGACCAAAAGTACGCTTGGTACAACTTCAAGCGGGACGAGGCCAGCACCGATGCCGCAGCACCTGCCAACCCGGATGCCGTCGACGACCAAAAGTACGCTTGGTACAACTTCAAGCGGGACGAGGCCAACACGGATGCCGTCGACGACCAGAAGTACGCGTGGTACAACTTCAAGAGGGCCGAGGGGAGTGCCGCCGAGGCTGCCCCCGACGCGGTTGACGACCAGAAGTATGCCTGGTACAACTTCAAGCGGGACGGAGAGAGTGTGGATGCCGCTGCCCCTGCCGGCCCGGACGCCGTCGACGATCAGAAGTACGCTTGGTACAACTTCAAGAGGGACGAAGCGAACACCGATGCTGTCGATGATCAGAAGTACGCGTGGTACAACTTCAAGAGGGGTGAGGCCGGGCCCGACAACGTCGAGGACAAGGCGCAGGCTTAGTGTGATGGCGGCGGTGGGATTGTGTTCTAGATAGCGGATACTGGGCTGCCCCTGAGAAGTCTTGGAACGAATCTATTCGCTTACTACTCTGTTCTGGAATTATGCGTGACAGCAAGGAAACTATAGTTGAGTGGAGTGACTGCCACTGGGGTATCGTTGGGATGCAACACGAAGCGTGTTCGTGCTCTTTTCCGCCAACTGCGTGGACCCCGTAGATAGGGGGGGGGGGGGGGGGGGGTGGCCGGGTGCGGAGCGGAATTTTGCCCGGGGGGGGAATACCAACGGCCCCCTCACCCCTTTTTTCGGTCCCATCCCCCATCCTTTCTTTTTTG
>JAFISB010000107.1:0-134162 GCA_022560015.1 Diplodia mutila | reverse complement strand
GAAGAGGGGAGGGGGAGGGGGGGGGGAGGGGGAGGAGGGGGGGGGGGGGGGGGGGGGGGGGGGGGGGGGGGGGGGGAAGGACAACACTCACTGCCCAAAACACGGCGTCCCCGCCAACAACCCCACGCCCCTCACCATCCCCTTCAACCTCCCCTTCCCTTTTCCCTCACCACCACCACCGCACTCCCTCTCAACAACCCACTGCGCCAACCCCCCACCGCTCGAATGCCCCACCAACACCACCTCCAACCCCTCCCCAAACACCCCCCTCAGCCCTCCCTCCTCTCCCCCAACCACCGCCGCCACCACGTCCTCCGCCATCTCCGCCAGGCCCGTGCCCCACCACACCATCCGCCAGTACCCCGGCCGCCAGCTGCCGCCGTGGCCGCGCAGCGACAGCGCGTGGCAGGGGATCCCGTGGTGGGTCGACAGGTGGGTCAGGTAGGGCAGCCAGACGGCGGCGGAGCCGAAGCCGCCGTGCAGGAAGAGGATGTGCGGCGGGGGGTGGGAGCTGGGGGAGGAGTTGTTATTATTATCGAGGAGGGTATTAGAGGTAGTAGGGGAGGAAAGGGGGGAGGGGGGGACGGCGGAGAGGAGTTCGAGGGGGCCATTGGGCGTGGAGATGTGGGTGCGGGTGATGCCGGGGGGGAGGGGGTTTGGGGTTGGAGAGGATGACGACCAGGGGAGGCGCCAGAAGGGTGGCCAGAGCATTGTTATCTATGTCGTCGTTGGTTTAGCTGTTATTGATGGTGGGTTGGAGGTGGTCGATGCGCGATTGTTCTATCTTTTGGAGAATGCGAATAAGAAATAGAAGATGCTTGTGAGAGTAGTGGTTTTGCATTGTTATTTTAGCTGAGGAAGTCATGGTACTCTTTAACTCGGTAGAAGGATTGCGGCAACGTTTAGCCTGCGTCTTCTTCCCCGCTTGTGAGCTGTGATCGTTCCATCCGTATGCAGCCCTGGTATCTACGCGAATGCGACGCGCCCATATCTCAGCCGCAGCTTGGCGAGACCCAGCTTTCGTACCTGTGACAGTCGGAATTCTCCGTGAGTCATACCTGGAAAGTTTGAACTATCTTCTTCCCCGACCTTCGTCTTTTCCGAGTTCCGGTATCGTGGAGGTCGGATTCAAGATGACTTGGATGAGACAGTGCAAATCACCTCCTGCTAATAGGCCATCTCCATGCCAAACTACTGATTAGAACCAACGTTATCTCTAATAGCTCGGGGTCAAGCGGATGATTCAGAAACGATGTGTTTTGCTGAAATTGCCGCCAATGCGAACGGAGGAGGCATGGGAGGACATATCGTCGAAGCCCCGGCGTCGCGAGGACCGCATCATGGTCTTCTGCGCAGTCGTAGCCACTGCACCTTCGAGGGCCCTCGAAGCACCCCATACTCTCGACCACACACGATCACCCCGCCAATGCCTTCTTCACCAACTCCAACGGCCTCTCCCCCATCGGAATCTGCAGCGCGAGCTCGTGCCCCCTCTCGCCCATCTTCCCCCACGTCTTGCGCAGAATCGCAATGATCTTCTCCTCATCGTAATGCCGCTCGAACTCCTCGAACTGGTCGTCCAGGAAGACCAAGCACGCGACGTCCTCCAGCACCTGCGTCTCGGGGTCGTTCTTGTTCAGCCCCTCCTTTCGCACCAGCGCCGCGACGCGCTCCGCCTCCGCCTCGCCGTAGCCCGCCTCCGCGCAGATGTCCTTCGCGATCTCCGCCTGCCGCTTCTTCAGCGCGTTGCGCCAGCCGTGGTAGCCGAGCTTCGTCATCGGGTAGCTGTCGCGCGGCACCTCCCAGCGGCGCAGGTGCTGCGCGCGCACGGCAAGCCGCAGCGGCTCCGAGACTGGGGTCGTGGCGGTCGCGGTGTGCTTGTCCAGGTAGGCCGTCATCTTGTTGGCGTAGTGGAGTTCGTAGGGCACTTCTTCGCTGCCGCCATCGGCCGTCGTGACCTTCTTCGGGTCGAGCGCGTGCGCGGCGTCGATGGCGGCGAGGGCCTTTTCGTAGGGCGTGGACATGGTCGTTGGGAGATTCCGTCGGGAAGGGTTTGGAGGAGTACGGAAGAATTGGATGCAGTGACGGTGAGATATGAGGACTGAGGGGGATTTCAGTGGAGTGGTGAGTCAAAAAACTTGGGAGAGGGGTCCGCGGGGCAGTCGCGTTATCCTCAGTCCATCGATAGCTTACATAGCTGTTTGGCCTTACTTTTGATTCTTTTTTGTTTTTCTTTTCGGCGCCGAACATAACACTATTTTGAACGCATCTGATAGGCGGGAACCCGGCCTTTGCCGCGGCGGCTGCCGAAGATGCCGATTGGCATCTAGTCATGTCGAACTTCAGCTGCGCTAGGTAGGTAATCTTAATCTCTTTACCTATATGCTCGGCTCAGAGGGCCCCGAAGCTGACAAAGTTTTGGGTTTTTGGAATTATTTGAACATGACATTGCAGGATGGCTCGGATCAATGAAATCCTTCTAAATTCAACCTGAAGCGAGGCTTGTGTCCATATGACTCGTGGTGGCTTATGACCATAGCTCCACAACTCCAAAATAACGCAGTCTGATGCCGAAGGGGATGAAGACCTGTGATAGCCAAGCATATGGAGCATGACGAACAGTGGCGCCACCTTTAAGAACCTACTTCTGAATCAAGCATGCTGCAATCATGACCGTAAAATCGCCGTCTCAAACCGTATCGTGACCTCGTTCGTTTCCCAATATCCGATTACCCTTTCCTGATCATCCAATAATTAAGGCATAGCCCAAGAAAATGCTAGTCCAAGAGCAGAAGAAAAGAAAATTAGATGTCGAGCATGCTGCGCACCCTTTGCGGAGGATAGTTCTCTGCAAGGGTTTCACCGGTCATGCCAGTGCGCTCGGTTGTGCCAGTCGCAGTGCTCTCGTTATCATCGCTTTCCTCCCTATGCAGCCCCAATCTCTCATTATGTTGTGTAATGGGAGGATCGCGGAATGGATTCTCCGATGCATCGTCTGTTCTCTGGCGGCTTCGGTTGCGTATCTGGCCACCACCCGGGACATCGTAGTATGCTGGAGGATTTCCGCTCATATCGCCCAGTTCCACGTTCGCACTCGGAAGTGATTGGTCACGCCCCTGTCTGTCTGCTTCAGGACCTTGGGTTGTGAGAGCACGCAAGCGTTGTTCCGGTGTCAGATGTAAGTCGCCCTGTGCCTTCCTCCACCAAGATGGTTTCATGGTGATTCCGAGCTCGGCGTCTGCTGCGTGCCCTCGCTCTCTTCTTTGCTCGATAATCAACTTGTCCTCGTTTTCATCAATGTATCCAAAGATGTTGAACATGATCAGCAGCAGGACCGTGGTTCCGTAGCCGAGTCCGTACGGCCACCCGGCATCCACGTCATATTTCAGCAGGCTGATATCCCAAATCCAAGCCGAAGCCAGAGCGTATGCAATACGGATAGCGAGTATGATCAGAGCGAGGAACAGCTTGGTTGGACAGTATAGGCAGAAACTGTTGACCCTGGCTATCATGCCGCCGCTGTCGGGCTTCGGACGATAGTGGTGCAGTGAATGATGAAGTGACACAATTGTGACAATCCAAGCTACCACCGAGATGACGGCGGCTGCCTTGAAGCGCGCATCGGTTGCCGCGGGCTCTGCATAGTGAGATTGTTGCCAAGGTGACCGTTGAAATTGAACCTTGGTCCACGAACGAGGAATTTCCATGAAAAAGGTCTACTTTGATCAGTATATACTGTACGACTTTTTCTTAAAGGCTTTGACCTACCATCCAGGCAAAGAGATAGAAAATCAAGGGAAGGTAGAATTCGACCCGGCTACGCCGGTCATCCTGGGGAAGGTGGAATGGGTCTCGGTCGTAAATTTGCCTTTCTTGCCAGGAGCCCCTACAGTGGGTTAGCAGCAGTAAAGCGCGTGGGTTGGATCCCCACCAACCAGTGTCTCACAGCTTCCCAGACCATGGCCAAGGTTCCTGGGAGCATCAGAGAGTAAAAGAAGCTTTGCAGAATGATAGGGAGACTTTGTAGATAGTAGCGGTCCACGTCAACGCTTGCAATGGTGCTGATCATGCCGCATGCGGCCACAAAACACATCCAGTACCATTGCCATCGTCTCCCTATCACCCTGAACCTCTTGTCTTCACGCAGGAATAGCCTCCCGTGCTTTCGGAGATTGATGAGGGTGAACATGATGCTTGCTCCAAAGAGACAAGCAAATCCAATGCCGGTTCCGCCTCGTGCATGGATGCGGTAGTAGGGAAGATAGCAGGATGTGCCGTTGATCCAGCTACCGTTGGACATCATGACAGGCTGATATTTTTCGAAGATGAGGTAGCATTTGGACGCGTTCGATATAGTGCCATTATCGTATATAGTGTAGTTGAACTGCTCAAGAGCACTCAGGTTGAAGTGCACGCCATTGATTACGGTGTCCGTCGCGTTGTCGCCGTCCGGGAACGAGAGCAGTTCGCGCAGGTTGAGGAGCGGCATGGCGGGGAGCAGCAGCCGCGCCAGATGACGAGGCTTAGGGAGGACGAAACTGCGTGAGGGTTGGGTATCCACAGCAGCGGGGTTGGAGATGGTGAAGCACTGCCAAGTGTGGAGAAGCAGCAGACGGAAGCCGACCGGAAACTACCCGCGTCTTCCCGGCCGCCTTGTGGCGGGGAAACGGCAGCGCTGAGTGAGCGCTCAGACGTCAACTCGACGCGGGACGTGTGGGACGACGGCTGATTCGATGCGCGGCATGGATTGGTCGAGTTGCGCGGGGCCTGGTGACGTTTATCGCTGGGCGCACACGGCGAGTCGCGACAATTCAGTAGTGATTGCACAAGAAGCAACCCCAGGCGATGACGCAGATCAGCGGCCGGGCACTGCACTGGGCGGATCGCGGTGCGCCGCAACCCCTGCAAAACACCAGACACTGCTCGGCATGACAACGTATCCACTGCAAATTTTGACAGAGCCACAATTGGCGCGGCTCACCCCGTAATTTCTGTAGGGCTTCCAGAGCTCAATATAGACGGAGATGGCTCCTGAAAAAGGCCAACTCGATGAGATGACATGGCCGCGAGATTCTCACTAAAGATGCACGCATTTCCCGCGAGTAAGGCGAGCCCCTCCTGGCCGAACGCAGTAATAACTAGGCGGTGGCGGCCGTTCCCGCCGCGACGACGATGCGCGCGGTCGATCTGCCTCGCGTTGCACCGTTTTCTAGTCATCTTTGGTCGACTGATTGTTGATCCGCCCTAAATAGCCTTCAGCGCGTTTCGAGGCGCGGGATCGTCCAGCAGCGAACGCCCAAACCTGTTCATGCCGAGCAGAAGGGCACTGCATGTGATAGCAGGTGATTGCACAGGAGTGACGGCCCCAGCTTCAGGAGCGTTCAAGATTCAGTAGACTTGTGGACAAAAGGAGCCAAGGAGGCATGCGAGAGCTGATTGACAGAGCCGCAGCGCCGGGATGCTCGCAGCGCGGGGGACCAGCGGCGCCAGGAAGATTTTCCCCTTGAGCACTGATAGATTAGCCAAGCCATCAGCTATACGAGGCGGCATCAGCGCTGCGCAGCTGGTGAAGCGTACCCACGATCTCCCGGCCCTGCAGATCTTGACCGGGACGGTGGACTCGCCGGCAATTTGGGCGACGTTTGACACGCTTCGCACGGGCGGCGCCTCTGACGCCAAGTCGGGCCTTTGCGACGAGGTTGGTATTATTTTTGGCGGCGCCTGCCAGGACGGGCTGCCGCGGGCTGTCGCGGGCAGCGCTCGGGGCGTGCCAGCCCAGCAGGGCAGCAGCAGACCCTCCGGCTCTCGCTCAGCGCCAAGACCGTGCGCGTGGGTGGGGAGGTCGCGTTGCGTCGTGGACGATGTCTCCGAACCCTCAGCCCTGCCAGCCTCCATCACATGCATAAAACCTTGTTCGTAGGTTTTGTCCGCGCCCGCCGTCGAGACGTTCTTCAAGCTCCAGCAATCCAACCGCCCGGCGTGCTGCCGTAGCCATCGCATCCGCGCGACTCCTCGGATCTCGCACACGCTCAAACTCCGGACCGCCACGTCGAACGCGCCCGCTCGCGCGCTGCCTTCTCGCCGCCCTCCGTGAAAGGGGTTCGCCGGCCTTGTGTCGCCTGCAGCAAGAGCTTGGGGTCTTTTTGGCTTTATAGACGATCGATCGCCCGCCGTCCATCGACACAAGTGCGCCTGACGCGCCAACTACCAGGCTACGGACGTAAGGCGGGCCCCTGCCGCCCAGCGGAACTGCATCAATGGATTCTCCAGATTCGTACTCCCAGCGCGACCCTTCGTCCCAGCCGGAAAGACCGTCGCAGCCCTCCCCCGCCGGCTCCAGCAAGTCGCATGCCGGCTCCCAGCACCATGCTGTGCCGCCCAAGATCCGGCGCCGCAATCGCTTAATCACCTCGTGCCTCGAATGCAGGTGAGTGCTCAGCATATACACCCACCCCACAAGTCCTCACCACTGAAACGCCCTCCCAGACGACGTAAGCTCAAGTGCGACAAGCTGCATCCATGCAGCAATTGCACGCGCTTCTCGCGCGACTGCGTCTTCTTGGCGCCGGCGTTGGATGCCGCCTCGCAGCTGAGGCTTGCGGAAATCAAGGAGAAGATGGGATCGCTTGAACGCACGCTTGAAGAAGATATCGCCAGGAAGAATGAAGCACGCCAGCGTTCTGATTCCCGCCCGGGCTCCAAACTGCCGGGCCTGGAGGATGTTTCAGGCGAAGAGGACGCAAGCGAGCTGGAGGAGGAGCGAGGTCTTGAGCCTACCCCACTCGCCATTGAAGATGCCCCGTACGATGACAACATGTGCGATGACAATCTTGTCGATCTCGGTGTACAGTTTGGACGAATGAGGATCACTGAGCGCATTGGAGGATTCGTACGGCCGAAGCTGGCCCAGGAGGTCAGTTTGGTCCCCCACATATCGCTTGTTGCTACAAACAATTAATCGCTAACCTTTCACTATGTAGCTTACCGAAGCCTTAAAGGAGGTCCCAGAACTCTTTCCGGATCCTAACGAGCCTCATCCATCATCCCGTCAAATCCATCCGAGCTCGTATCTGATGCCTGGCCCCGACTATCTTGCTCCATCTGCGAACTTTTTCTTCGCCCCCTCTAGCCGGAAGCACAGTTTACTGCACTCGCTTCCGGCAAAATCCATGGCTGACACGCTGCTCAAGCAGTATTGGCTCGCGGTGCATCCCGTTGCCACAACGGTCCACCGTCCGTCGTTTGAAAGACAATATGCGTCTTTCTGGAAAGATATCTCCAATGGCCTAGAACCTCGTGCTTCTTTGCAGGCTCTCGTTCTTGCAGCAATGCTCTCAGCAGCAGTCAGTCTGTCCGAGGATACCGTGACAACCGAGTATGGCACAACGAAAGCCGAGCTGGTCGAGAATTTTAAGGAAGCCACCGAGGCAGCACTTTCGCGAGCAAATGTCGTAAGGACAACAAAGCTTGAAACTCTCCAAGCGTTTGTCATGTATCTGGTTTGTTCTTGCAATCTTCTGTTCTCGCTTCAGTCATCTGACCTTTATAGATACCCCTCTGCCGTACTGAAGTCTCGCGGGCCCACTCAGCACTCACGGCCATGGCGATACGGCTCGCAGAATGCATGGGCCTGCACCGCGACGCTGCCCGCTTTGGTATCTCCGCCGTGGAGACCCACGTCCGGCGCCTGGTGTGGTATCAATTATGTTTTCTTGACATCCGTGTTTGTGAAGCGAGCGGGCCTCGACCACAAATTCGAGAAGATGATTTTGATACTAAGTTCCCCCTCAATGTTGACGACGCCGATTTCGAAACTAGCACCCCGCCTACCAAGGATGCCGACCACTTCACGGATATGACCATTGTACGAATGCGATTCGAGTGTACTGAGATGGCCCGGTTGGTCTGGTTCGAACGCCCACGCATTGAAAAGAAGCAAACTACGCTCACTGCTGTCCTCGCCAAAATCCAAAACTTCCGTAGCGCCATGGAGAAACGCTATGGTCCAATACTCGATGTGAAGAATCCACTGCATCATATGTGGCAGCTGGTGTATAACATCTTGAGTTTGCGCCTTATCTTGATGGTCATGCACCGCTATTCCAGTAACATGAACCGCGTCATGCCGGACCGTTTGAGAACGCAGATGTTGAACTCCGCCACTCTTTTGATTGAGAACGCTATAGCACTCGACACACACCCCAGTCTGAAGCCGTGGGTGTGGTACGGTGGTAAGTGGAAGCTCATTTCTTTTCAAAATATTTCTAGCACACTTTCCTTTTGCGCTCCTATTCATGACACCTCAAACTCGATCACATAATTTGGAAGACGCTGATTTGTTTCTCTAGGTGCTCACCAGCAATGGCATACTGGCCTCCTTTTGATGGCAGAAGTGTACGCGAAAGAGCCCCATCCAAGCTATGAGGAGCGTGTCTGGCGTTGTCTCGACTATGTGTTCGAGCTTCCTCCTGCCATGTCCATTATCGACAAGGCGAAGTACATCATCAGCGGCATCAGGGACCGCACACTCGTCTATCAGAGTATACGGCGAATGCGCGCACCAACAGACATGGACCAACCGATGGGGCCGCGCCCACATACGACGGCCATCAACCACGCTGCGCGTTTCTGGTATCCTATGATGGCGAAGAGCCAAAGGGCACGCACAGGCAGTCCGAACGCCAGTGACCACTCCGCGAGTGCTGCTACAACACCCGCGATGCAATCAGCCTATGCGCAAATGGGCAACCAGGGGATGTCCACTCAAGCCAGCTCCGCCTCAAGCAGTGCGCATGTCAGCCCTAATCTCCAGCACGCTCCACATCCCCGTGTAGATGCCACAACCCCACCGTCCAGGTACGACATGGGCGGTGCTGATGACCCTTCGCGCCATCAAGGCTACGGTCAACAGCAAGCTGCGCATCCAAATCCAATGGCTGCGCCAACACCGTACGGACTGCCTAACATGTTCAATATGAGTCCGGGAGATACAGGCAGCATGGGATCAGGTGGCATTGGAGGTAGCCCTGGAGACGAGGCTATGCTTGAGATCGACTGGGTATGTTACTTTTCTTGTCCTCCCTGTCGTGCTCTTGAATCAAGGGCCGAGTATGTCTTCCACAAACTTCCTGCTAACTTGAAACTTTTCCGCAGAACGAATGGGACAAACTTTTCCCACAACAACAGCTCGGGAACGGCAACCCTGCCGATATGTACATTCCGGATTTTACCTATCCGCCAGTCAGCGACCACACGGGGCATCCCTTGCCAGCGGGATCCGTGCAAGCTAATTCTATGGGCGGCTTACCCTGGGGCCATGTGGGCTCGGGAGGACCACGGCCACAGTGATGGGTTTCACGTATCGCAATTACCATTCTATACTCAGTTCTGCTAGAGCAAGAAATCTACAGAGACATTGGTGGCCATCATGGAAGCTTTTACCCCATGTCGTCGATGTGTTCATGTAAAACCATCTAGAGTTCCTATTTTTACATTTTCCATCGTTTTATCCCTTCTATCTGAAACGCCCACCTTTTGTGATCTTCCCAAGCCTGTTTTCCCTTCTGATTGGGTATAATTTCTTGGGTAGGTTCTTGTCCCACGCTTCTATGACCTGAAGAATTCCACGTCGCCCCCTGTCTTCTTTCATTCGATTCGCACAAAAGCGGCCAGCCTTCCGGCGATGCTGTATAGGACAGATCAGAGCCATTCAGAACCTGAGATTCCTTAATGCGCTTTCCGCTCGAGATCGTAATTGCTACAACGCCTCATGTGTGCGGCGGTAGTATCACAGTCGCTCTGGTCACCATGTGATGATAATACAAAGCGATGTCGCCTTAGACGTATTTCCTGTCCGGGTCGAGCCTGTCCATCGTTTCCATACTCTTCTCGTACCTGTTCAGATGTTAGCATTGACGTCCGTCTTGTGAGAAAAATCACGAGGCTGTGGGGGCACTCACATAGTGAACACGATGCCACCGCTCAAAATGAGTCGCGCCAAACGCGGCACGGCGCCGGACCAGAGGGTCAGGAAGCCTTCCTCCTTGACGATCCGGGCGGCGCAGACGAAGCTGTTTTTGTACTCTGACCTCGCTTCTATCGATTGCATGCTACAGCCGGTCGTTCCCTCGTCAGCGAATGAAAGGGAGAAGCAACCAATAATAAAAAGCAAGCTTTATAGTTGCTCAGTAGATAGGGTGCGGGGCTGGCACGACTTACCGGGTCTTGACCGTGTCCAGCGGCATAGTCACGTAGACGGTAATGATGCCGGCCAGGGCGCCGATGCCGAAGGTGCTGACGGTGCCGAGCTTCTCGCCGGGCGCCACGTACGACTGGGCCAGCTGCTTGAGCGTCGTGTACGAGCCGAAGCGGGTGGCCGAGTTGGCCGCCTGGCGCGCAGTGGTGGGCACGAAGCCCTGGAAGAAGCCACGGATTCCCTTCTCGCGCGCGATGATGGACGTGCCGTGCAGGAAGCCGCGCATGCGCGGCTTAGCGTTCTTGCGGTCGTCGATGCTGGGGGAACGGAAGGTAGGTGGTTAGCGAGTGGATGTTGTGTGGTAATGCGAGGGACGAGAAGTGCCGGTGGAGGGCCGGGGGATGGTCTCCGGCCAGAGCTTAAGCAGACCTGGGAGATACAGCATGCTTGGAGAACGACTAGGAAGATCTGACAGGGCAATCTGTCCCGTCTTAGTTCTTCGAGCATATCTGGCCATCCTCATGAGGCGCTTCGCATCCTCTCCCAGCCCTCCAAACCCAGCCTCTCTCCTCCAAGCCCAGAAATTGTCCTCGCTACTCACAGTTGCGTCTTGATACTCTCAAACGGCGTGACGGCCAGCGCGCTCTCGGTCACACCGGCACCGAAGCCGGCAATGACGTTGGCTGGGCCCGAGACCTTGCCGTTGACGTCGGCCAGCATGCTCTTGTACTGGTCGAATGCGACGAAGCGGATGCCGGCCTTGAGCGAGTTGCCGATGATAAGAGTGGTGCAACCGGCGTACCACTGTGGGCCGAACGGCGGCCATGGTAGCTTCTTGCCCTCAGCCAGCCGCCGGTTCAGCTGCGAGCGTGTCTTGGCGAACTCGGCCGGGTAGGTGATGGCGATTTCAACGGCGCCGGCGGTACTGCCTGCGATGATGGAGCGCAGGGCGCTGGGCTGGGGTTGGGCGAAGACATGTTAGCGGTCTGCGATGTCTTCGAATGCGAGGGTTCGGGCGGGTTTTTTGAGACTCGTGAGAGGTGTGCTGATGTCGGGTGGGCGGTGGGATATTTTTTGGTGGTGAGCGAGCGGAATGACGGATTGATTTTACCTTGGCCTTCTTCTGCTCGTCGGAAGCCATTGCGAGAGATGCGCGTCGCGGTGGGGGTTCAGCTCAAGGATGGCAATGGCTTCAAGAGCAGTCTGGCAGCAGCGCACATGCAATATATGTTTATGACACAGCGAGCGTTGGTCGGAGGAGCGCGGTGGTGGGGACTCTCCGGCCGCGGAGCTTGGGCAGGACGGGGCGCATGGATGCCTGTCTCTGCCTGGCGGGGAGCAGATCCCTGCACGCCCGTGCTGACTTCATCGCGACGAAACCTTCCACAGAGCAAAGTCCGGCCGAAGCTTCTCTCGCGAACCTCGTACCATAGCAAAAGCTCGCCCTCCACCATCCAACCCACCCTTTCTCTTTGCGCGCTTCCGCAATCGCGTGCACCAACCGCCCAAGATGCTGTCTTTCAGGTCCATTGCACGCTCGGCGCCCCGCTCGCTCGCGCGCCTGAGCACCAAGGCCGCTCGCCCAGCTCTGTTCAAGCCGACCACTCTGCAGGCAACATGGAGAACCGCATCCGCACCCAGGCTCGCTTCGGCTTTCCACACCTCCGCTCCCAGATATGAGGGTATGCGCCAGTTGAGATTGCTTCAATTGCGGTCGAGACATAATGCTGATTGTGTGCAGTCCAGGACGCGCTCGTGGCAAAGCTTGAAAGCGAGCTGAACGCGGAGGCGGACCCTGAGGAGCCCGAGACCTACTCAGACAACATTAAGGACTACCTCGAGAACAGTTCCTTCAACGTCAAGGACGTCCCTGGTCAGGAGGAAGTTGTCCTCACCCGCAAGTACAACAACGAGAAGTACGCGCAAATACGCATTAGCCGACAAGATTTCGCAGAATACTAACAGCCACCTAGCATCAGCGTTACTTTCTCCATCTCCGATATCAACGAGCCTCGGGTCAGCGAGGACGAGATGGACGACCCGGCCATGTTTGATGAGGACGCCGAAATTGACGGCCAGTCCGGCGGCGCCAACACAAAGGGCTCCGTGGCCCAGGGCCGCACCCCCGGCGGCAACTTAAAGGTCGCGCCCGAGGACAAGGTGTCGCCCGCCGACCGCCCGGAGCTGGAGGAGCAGGAGTACTCGGAGGAGGAGGATGCGCAGTCCAGCTTCCCTGCTCGCGCCGTCATTACCATCACCAAGGATGGCCAGAAGGGCGCCCTGTCGATCGAGGCCGTCGCCCAGGACTCCGCTTTCCAGATCACCAACGTCCACTACTATCCCGTGGCTGAGCAGGCCGAGCCCAAGACTGCGGAGAAGGACTGGGCCAGGCGGAACGCCTACCTCGGTCCGCTATTTGGCCAGCTGGATGAGGACCTTCAGATTCTGCTGGAGGAGTTCCTTGATGAGAGGGGCATCGACACCAGGATGGCCCTGTTCATCCCCGACTACATTGACTACAAAGAGCAGAAGGAGTACCTCGGATGGTTGGAGAGTAAGTGGCATTCCCATCGCCGAATTGCATAACGCTAACCTTTTCTCCCAGACCTGAAGAACTTCGTGGCTGCTTAAGCGTGATCAATAGCATGGACCACTCGAAGGGGCTTTCGTCATTCTATTTTCCCCAATTCCTCGCTACTCTTACAATATCCGGCGCTCGGTATGGAGACTCCGGAGAGCTGCAGTTTTGCAAGCTATGTAGTATAAAGTCTACGATATGAAAAAGCACAATTCAGATACCTCTCTCCTATTCATCACCGTGCGCCAAACTTGTGTTTTGAGGCTCCGATGCTTCTTCCCTGGCAGCGGGCTCGCGAATTGTGTAGCGGCATTTGAGTCCCTTTGCCTTAGTGCGAACCGGCCTTGCAGTCCCACCGCGACTTTCAAGGACGCGTAGTCCAAGCCAGGTTTGTTCGTCTAGTAGTGATTTTGATGCCTGAGGTCACCAAAATAACCTTCGCTCTTGAAAAAATCACCCCATTGTCACACCAAGTCACTCGGAGCTAGGCTCCCGCTCTCTCACGTTTCCTCTCCTCTTCCTCCTTCAACTCAACCCGTTCGGCGGCCACACGCTCTCCCTCACCTCGCCGGCCTTGGTCACGCGCACGAACTTCAGCGCGTTGCAGCCCACCCACTCGCCGTCCCAGCCGCGCAGCTTCTCGACCGTCGCCGCATCGCGCACGTCCGGGCAGTAGAAGCCGCCCTCGTACTCCTTGCGCTCGACTTCGACGCGCTGCTCGAGCAGCTGCTCGCGCGCCGTCGGTGGGCGCCCCGGGCGCCGGGCGGCCTTCAGCGCGGCCAGCTCGTCGTCGGCGCGCGCAAGGTAGGCGCGGATGGCGGATTGCAGGGAGGAGGCGTCAAAGGTTTCGGGGGCTTCGGGGGATTGGGCGAGGAGTTGGAAGTGGTGGACTCGTTGGACTGGTTTGGCGGTTGTGGTTAGCGGATTGGGGATATCGGATCGGCGTTGGAGTGGGATGGAAGAGGAAGATCAAGAATGTAAGTATGGGGCGGGGCCGTACGAGTGGGCTGGTTCTGCTTGCTGCGCTCGGTGGCGGACCGGAGGAGCTTTTCGTCGCGCAGGCCGGCGGCTTGCAGGCGTCGCGAGTCGCGGGAGAATTCGTGCAGGGCGGAGGATTTGCTGCCGCGCTTTTTGGAGATTTGCTTGGTGACTTTGGAGAGGGATTTCGGCATGGTGGCTGGCTTGTTTCTGGAACTCGAGGCGATTTGGTGGGGAAACGTAGGATCAGGCTGGAACGCGACTTCAAGATTCAGAGGTCTACGCAGTTTTTGGGTATAAGAGCGGTGGAAAGGTAGAGGAGGCGGAGGGAGCTGGCATAATTTTTGGAGGGAGCTAGGGTCCCGAAGTCTTGGCCCGTGCTCCGACAACGACTTGCCGTGTGGCGACCCCAGCCGGACGCGTCTCTTCTACCGTCGATCTAAGCAGGCGCGTCGAGGACGGGAACTCCAATCTCTACCGCCGCCGCATTCCTCTTCCCCGACCGCGTCACTACACGCGTCCCACCACCGCCCGCCCCATCACTGGCTCTGCGAATCCTGGAAGAACTTCACAATGCTCAGCAACACCCGCCAGTAGCTGATATAGAAGCTCGTCGCGCACGCTTACCCACGTGCTCGAGTCGCAATGGGCATCTCCGGTATGAAGTTTTCTGCGAACCGCTTGTCTGATTACTAGTAAATCTGAACCACCTACAGGCCTTCTCCCTCTTCTCAAGTCAATTCACAAGCAATGTCATCTCCGGCAGTTTGCCGGCCAGACCTTGGGCGTCGATGCCTATGGCTGGTTGCACCGCGGCACGGTTGCTTGCGCCATTGACTTGGCTCTTGACAAGCCGACCCGGAAGCATATTGACTACTGCATGCACCGCGTTCGTATGCTCATCCATTTCGGCATCAAGCCGTATCTTGTCTTCGACGGTGACCATCTTCCGGGCAAAGAGGTCACTAACAAGGAAAGAGCAGCTAAACGCAAGGAGAGCAGGAAGGCGGGCACCGAATTGTTGAAGCTCGGAAAGACATCGCAAGCTCACTTGGAACTGCAGAAGGCTGTCGATGTTACCCCGGAAATGGCACGCATGCTTATCGAGGAGCTGAAGCTGCTCGGTGTCAACTATGTTGTCGCCCCGTACGAAGCCGACTCGCAGATGGTGTATCTCGAGAAGAAGGGCATCATCCAGGGAATCATATCCGAGGATTCGGATCTGCTTGTCTTCGGCGCTAAGTCCTTGATCACCAAGCTTGACAACTACGGCGAGTGTATCGCCATCAACCGCGCAGATTTCACGGCCTGCAAAGACATCAACCTTGTCGGCTGGAGCGATGTGCAGTTCAGGCAGATGGCGATCCTCAGTGGCTGCGATTACCTGCCGAGCATCAGCAAGATGGGTCTCATGACTGCCTATCGTCTCCTTCGCAAGCACAAGACGGTCGAGAGGGTCTTGCGTCAGATCCAGTTCGATGGGAAGTTCAAAATGCCTGTTGGTTACCCAAAAGCATACGCTCAGGCCGAGCTGACGTTCCTGTACCAATGGGTCTTCTGCCCTTCAGCTAAACGCTTGGTACACTTTACAAAGCTTGAGTCGGACGTTGATATTGAGAAGCTTCTGTACATTGGCCGCTACATCGAACCCGAAATAGCGGCTGGCGTTGCGCAGGGAGAGCTTCACCCCAATAGCAAGAAGCCTATCGAATTGCCGCAGTCGTTCCGTGCAACCAAGCTTCCAGCCCCTGTTTCCCGGAGGCTTTCGGTCATGCAGACGCCCGATCTGAAGAAGAGCAAGTCCATCGATTCATTCTTCAAGCCAAAGCGTATCCCACTTGCGGAACTGGACCCGAACCTGTTCACCCCCTCTCCAAGTCAGCAGCAAACCTTCCAAGAAAATGAGAACCGCGGTAGTTGGAGTGCTTCACCTATCCCGGCTCAGGTTGCTCGACCTACCACAGTCCCCATGTCTGTCCCCTCTCAAGGATCCCGCAGAATTGCCTCAGAGCCTTGGATCGCAAGGCGGTCTTCAACGTCACGTCCAGCAAAGCGCCAAAGGCTTTGTTCCGAAACGATGGTTTTGCCGGACGGCAACGGCGGCTTCAAAGTCGAAAGTGGAAGCAGTCGTTTCTTCGCGTCCGCCGTCCAGCCAAGCCCGTCTCATCGTCGTTCAAAGTCGAAGAGGAAGGCCTCCCAAGACTTCGAGCTTTGGTCAGATGACTCAATTGAGGAAGCCATGAAGGAACTACCTGATCCGAGCCAGACCACGACTGAGTCCAGGGCGTCTCAGACCAGCAAGGCATCCTCATTGAAGCGTAGCCTTTCCACGTCGCTCGGGCTGGATTCTCAAGACACGACCGGCTCTTCCACTCCTGCTACTTCAAGCGACAGTCAGAGCGCTCCTTGTGAGAGCCAGACCTCAGGGTCTGACACCCAGGATGCTGGCGACTTCAAGAATCTGGCCAGGATGTTCGAGCACAAGCCCGCCTCACAGAAGCAGTCTCAATCTTCGAAACTGACCGAAGAATTCACCTGGAGCAAAAGGGACTCTCAATCCACCGGCTCGATCTCCACTTCATCAAAGTTCTCCAAGACAGATTCGGATTCTCCGGTCATATCACACCAGGTCTCCAATTTGAATAAAGACTCGGCCATTTTCGATGACGACGACTGGACTGGCAATGAGGCGGAGATCATCGTCCCCCGCAGCAGTCAGGCTGAACCGGCGGATGACCTGACGCCGAAAGCCTCCAAGCAGTCATCTTCAGGCACGCCTCTCACGGCGACCAAGGGCAGCGAGGATCTTGACATCATTCCCGACAGCGAAAGTGAGGCGGCGCTGTCAGATGCCGAGGACCGGGTGAAGGCCACGAAGCAGAAGCTTGATCTTGAGCGCTTCATGTTTGGCGTGAGGTGAGACATAACCGGCACTATAAGCAAAGCGATTTGCCACGCCACTGCGGTAGACGGGCTGAGTACGAGAACTCCCTGTACTGTATATATTCTCTGCCTTGTGCATCGTTACTGTGCTCCTCGGAGCTGTTGGAGTTGCTTAGTGCGCGGAGGAAACAGCACGTGCTTTCATGAATTGATGGGGAAGATAACGGCGTTACTGGAATTCTTTGGTTGTATGTTTTTGGTTATGTTTCTACGGTCGGAAACTGAGCGAAAAAAAACGTCGAATAAAAACCCGAAAATGGAGTCGAGTGCGGGTAATGATGAATCATGTATAAAGGGAAGAATTATATTCAAAATGTTTCAACCTTCTCTATGATGCTCTCTGACAGGAGCATGATGCGTTGTCATGTGATTCCGGCGGCCTGCGGGCTGATAGTACATCAATGCTCGCTACGTAAGCGAAGATCCTCGGTAAGTCCTGCCCCGGCCGCCGATATCGTCATAGCCCTTGTGTCGCGGGGGCGTTGGTTTCGATTTCTCAATGCGCCTGCTACTTTCCTGCACCAGACAACCTCGCGCCCGGCGGCGAAGCTAAAGCGCAGGATACAAAGTATGGCCACGGAACCACCCTTCCTACTGGCTCTGCCAGACGAGATCCTCACGCACATCCTCTCCTACCTCAACCCCTACGATCTCAATGCGATACAGCTCTCAACAAAACGCCTACATTCCCTCTCTCAGGAGCCTCTCCTCTGGCGTCACCTCTGCCGCGTCCATTTCCGTTTCTGGAACCCGAAGCACCACCTATCCGTCAAGCTACGCCAGCCGATTGCCGACGTACAATGGAGGCGACTGTTCATCAACCGGAAGCAGTTGGACTACGAAGTCGACAGGCGCATGGACATGATAATCGCGACCCAGCAGAACCGGTCGAACCACATCGAATGGATAGCCGAGCAGGGGTATGACGTCAAGTCGGCGCTGCTGAAGCACAAGAACGCGGACGAGGGGCAGTCGGACGTGCTGGCGCGGCGGTTCTGGAGCAGCGCGATCCTGACGACGATCCACCGCAGCATCGCCATGGAGGAGTGGTGCCGGCTGCGCAAGGGTGAATCGCGGTCGCTGGAGCGCGCGCTGGGCGCCTATGATATGTTCGTGCTGGACAGCGACGAGGGGCTGGGCGACCTGGACACGATCGGCCAGCAGCTGGACGAGCTGGCGCAGCGGTTCAAGGACGTGCATCCGGAATGGAGGGAGCTGTCCACGCGGCGGCGGGCGTGTTGGTTGGTGACGTTCTTGCGGAGAGCGGGATACCGGGGCGCGCCGAGCGAGAGGTACGGGCAGATCGCGCAGAATTTCATCGGTCTGGCCCTGTCGGAGAAGGACCATGAGGCGCTGCCATTGATCACGAACGTCATCTTCTGCTCGGTTGCTGAGAGGCTCGAGATTGACGCCAATCCGTGTGGATACCCTTACCATATCTACTCAATTATACAGGCGCCCCCTCAGACGACGCTGGAGGGTGCACCTGCCCCGAACCTCCTGACTCCTGACACCATGTACCTCGATCCTTTCCGGTCGGCCGAACCAGTATCACGCTCAGACCTTGAAGGGCAACTACGGACCATGGGAGCAACGGCTGCAAGCTTCGCGACATATCTTGAGCCTGCCAATCCGATCGAAATGGTCATTCGAACGGCTCGAAACATTCGCCGTGCTGTCGAAAGCGGGAATGGACTCGTAGACCCCGCTGCATCGACAATAGGGATCCAATTTACGCACACGCATCTAAATCTCCACAGCGCCCTCCACGCCGCTTTATGGGCATGGCTGTACCTCGAGCGCGGCGACCCCATCCGCGGTGGCGAAGAAGCCGGCGGCATCGCCCTGCACCGCCGGCGGATCCTGATCAGCAAGGTGGTGCAGCAGTGCCTGGAGTTCTACCCGTGGGAGATCTGGCTGGTGGAGCGGTACATGGCGTCGCTGTTCCACGACCTGCCCGAGGAGGGCGACTTCCTGTACATCATCCAGCGCGAGCACACGGCGGACCGCAACAAGAAGGCGCTCAAGCGGCGCGGCGGGCACACGCAGAACGTCCGCTTCCGCGTGGGCCAGTGCTTCAAGCACAAGCGCTACCATTACTACGGCGTCATCGTCGGCTGGGATCCGTACTGCAACGCCGGCGACGATTGGATGCATGCGATGAACATCGACGGCCTGCCGAACGGACGGAATCAGGCCTTTTACAATGTTCTGTGAGTGTTTGGCTTCTGAGTTGAGATGACTGCACGTTTCCAGCTGACAATACCATTCGCAGGTGCGAAGATTCCAGCTCGAGATACGTCGCGGAGGAGAACATCCAGGTCACGGCGGATCCGCCTCCGGATTTCCTGTTGAACAAGTTGGCCGGTCGCTACTTCAGGCGGTGGGATACAGCCGAGTCGAAGTTCGTGAGCAACATTCGGGACGAGTACCCTGATGATTAAGTCAGGTCTTTTACTACTTCTTTTCGAGAACTGAAATATAATTCGAGGGTTTGTTTTTCTTTGGCGTCTGAGTAGGGTATAGGGGACCAGGAAACCGAAAAAAAAAAGATGAGTGGGTTGTGGGCAGGGTTGGTCGATCTTATATATGGCTCTGGTCGGAAGCATTGGCGGCGTTTTGGGCAATTTTCCCCCCCGATTGGGACGTGTATGTATTACCTATGGGAGAGCTTCTGAGTGGAACTGCGCATTGATATTCACGATACTTATTGCTACAGGTTGTATTGGATCCTCTTCCTTGCAGGCCTCTCTCTCGCCTCAACTGCCAGGCTGACACCCCACCTCGTGCGAGAGAGCTCTCGACTTGTGGAGCCAACACATGGTCAACAAATTGAGTATTCAGCTCTAAGCTACTGCTAGGGAAAGGAAAATGCCCTCAAAACGACGACCGCATCATACGAACTTCACACCCACAGTTTGTCGAGGTTTTCCTGATGATGAACGACAAGAAGCTTCAGTGAAAATATACTTTGCTGTTCTGTACAATCCTCCGGGCGGACCCTATGTGGGGCTTATCCTTGGGCGATCTCTCAGAGTACCTGGTGCTTACCTTGGACGAACTCTATCCGAGCTATACCAGACTACCTCGGAATCGACAATCAAGGCATCATTGACAGCACTTCTATCGCGCCCAAAGAACAGATGGGGATCAACACTCGGCCACTTCTGTACCAGTGCAACGACGTTGTAAGAGAAGTTGGTCAAGACGCGGGCAAAGGCCCGATGGCAGATGCTTATCTCTGCCACCTTGTGGAGATAACGGGCGTCCACCCCGGAGGCCCGCCCATCACGGCAAGGATCTACACCTCCATCACCAGGGTTGGGGGATAACATCAGCGCAACAATTTGCCTTTGGCCAGAGCGCCCTTGCACCCCGCGGCAGATTGCTATCGCTCATCGCACCTGCCTTCGGCTGAGATGGATGGACTCCCTATCGCAGATGATGCTGCCATTGACTTTCTCTTGGAGCTTCGACGGTTTGCGTGAGTTGTGGGGTCTAGCTGCTAGAGGACGTTATCGCGGCAAGGGTTCGTCTCTGTACCCGTTGCGGACTGACCGTCCTATTTGAACCTCCAGCAATCTCAATTATTGTTGCTGCCGAAATCCTTCCCGCCACCATGTCGGCTCACTCAGCAGCGACAACACTGCCCGAAGCGGCCGGGTATGGCGTCGTCATCGGGGTCGGGTTTTTCTTCGCCTTCGTCATGATGGGGATTTCCTACATCCAAAACCGCTACACGAGCTTCTCTACCAAGCAGAGCGAAGAGTTCAACACGGCGAGCCGGAGCGTGAAGCCGGGCCTCATCGCCAGTGGCATCGTGTCGGCCTGGACTTGGGCGGCCACGCTGCTCCAAAGCAGCACCGTGGCCTACACCTACGGCGTCGCGGGGCCTTTTTGGTATGCGGCGGGCGCCACGGTGCAGATCCTGATGTTCTCCATCCTCGCGTGTAAAGGTAAAACGTCACTTCTCTTCAATTGGGAAAAACTGACACACTGTGCAGTCAAGCAAAATGCTCCGCGCTGCCACACGTTTCTCGAAATCATCTACACGCGCTATGGCCGAGCCACGCACGTCATCTTCGTCTTCTTTGCTCTGGTCACCAACATCCTGGTTGGCAGCCAGCTGTTGCTCGGCGGTAGTGCCGTTGTGACCAATCTGACCGGGATGAACGTTTACGCCGCCATCTTCCTGATTCCGACCGGCGTCTGCGCCTACGTCGTGCTCGGAGGCTTGAGGGCTACATTCCTCTGTGAGTTCAACCATCTCATGCGAAGTTTCAGTTGCTGACGTTCAATGCAGGCGACTACTCCCACACCCTGATCCTGATGGTCATCATCCTTTACTTCATGTTCCACGCTTACGCCACGAGCCATCTCATCGGATCACCCTCCCGCATGTTCGACCTCCTCCAGGAAGCGGCGATCCAGCGGCCGGTAGAAGGCAACAAAAACGGCAGCTACCTCACCCTCAAATCCAACTTTGCCCTAGTATTCGGTAAGACCAGTACCGTCCCCCCTAACACGCACGTACTCATCCCAACATCGTCCAGGCGTGATCCAACTCTGCAGCGGCTCCGGCACCGTCTTCCTCGACCAAGGTAAGCATAGAAGAAAGAAAGAAAAACAGCCCAGGATATTAACCCCACAATCCAAACAGCATACTGGCAACGCGCCATCGCCTCGCGCCCCACGACCGCGGTCCGCGCCTACATCCTCGGTGGTCTCGCCTGGTTCGCCATCCCCTTCGGCTTCTCGACGACGCTCGGCCTCGCCGCCGCCGCCCTCGCCTCGTCGCCTTCCTTTCCGACCTACCCTTCTTTGCCGACCGACTCGCAAGTCTCGGCCGGCCTCGCCGCCGCCTTCTCCGCCTCCGCCCTCCTGGGGACCCGCGGCGCCGCGGCGCTGCTCGTCGTGCTCTTCATGGCCGTCACGTCGTGCGCGTCGGCGGAGCTGATCGCCGTCTCGTCGATCCTGACGTTCGACGTGTACAAGACGTACGTCTCGCCGACGGCCACGCCGGCGCGGCTGATCGCCGTCTCGCACGCCATGATCTGCGCCTTCGGCGTCGCGATGGCCGTGTTCGCGTGCATCTGGAACGCCGCGGGGATCGATCTCGGGTGGTTGTTCCTGGTGATGGGGCTGATCGTCGGCGGCGCCGTCTTCCCCGCCGCGTTCTCGGTGACGTGGCGGGCGCAAACGAGGGCGGGCGCGACGGCGGGCCCGCTGGCCGGGCTGGCGGTCGGCATCGCGGCGTGGTTGGGGACGGCGAGGGGCTTGTACGGCGCGCTGAGCGTCGAGGCGACGGGGAGGGAGTATCCGACGCTCGCGGGGAACCTGGGGGCCGTGGGGACGGGGTTCGTGGTCAGCGTGGTGGTGAGCCTGGTGTGGCCGGACGAGAAGCCGTTTGATTGGGAGAGGACGAGGGGGATCAATGCCGGCGTGCTGAACTCGGCGCCGGTGGCGGAGGGGGAGAGCTCGGGGGCTGCGACGCCGACCACCGCAACGACGAAGGAGGAGGAGGAGGAGCTGTCGCCTTCTGGAGAGGGACGTGATGAAAAGGACGGTGAGGCCAAGGAGCCTGCTGCTTCTGCCACCGCCGACACCCCCGGCGCTGGAAAAGTGGACGACGTGCACATCGGGGAGCCGCCGGCGCCGGTGGACGAAGACCCCAAGTCGCTGCGGGGCGCCTTCCGGATCGCGTGCGTGGCGTCGTTCGTGCTGACCTTCATCATGGACTTCCTCGTGCCCATGCCCATGTTCTTCGCCGAGTACGAGTTCTCCAAGCCGTTCTTCACCGCCTGGGTCGTCATCAGCTTCATCTGGGTCTTCGTCAGCACCGCCATCTCGTGCGTGCTGCCCATCGTCGAGACGGCGGGCTTCTTTGGCGAGCTGTGGGGGAACGTCGTGACGGATTTGAGGGGGAAGAAGGTTGGCTGACGGGAAATTTTTTGATCTTCGTTCAGGTGCTACGTGAAAGGCTGACAGGGGTTGACAGACGGTGGACCGGGGGTTGAGAATGCTAGATCACGCGCGTGTATACGAGTGGTTTCGTCAAAGTGTTCGGTCTGCAGCTACTACGTATCCACTTTTCCATAGACCACCCACCCCATGATATCACTTCACCGATAGAGGAGTCACGCAAGCAACATGGGCCTCAGAAAATGTGCAATGAGCCAAATTATGTATTACTGATTGCTACCCATCACAAAGCCAGAGACGGTGCCCTCCAACGTGGTACATACAACATGCTTAATCGCTCTTGAGGGTGATTTCGGTGTCGGCGACGTCGCAAACGTTGTCGTCGGCGCCGTTGCCGCCGGCGTGGCAGTGGGTGGGCGGGACCTCCTTGGTGGCAGAAAGGCCGGCACTATCGATTCGTCTCTCAGTCAGCTCTCACATACTCTCTACCAATGTCTCCCCTTCTCTCCCTATTCCCCGAGGATGACTTACCCGGGAGCGGTCTGCTTGTAGACGGTCAGGGCCCAGAAGCCGTTGCTGCCGTTCTTGAGGGCGAAGCGGTAGGCCGAGTCGCCGCAGACGGCGACGTCCTTGAGGTCGGCCGGGGTGGTGGCCGAGCAGGAGACGTTGTCGGGCTGGACGGTGAAGGAGGCGGCCTGGGGCTCGCTGCCGGTGACGCGGACGGTGAAGTCCTTGAGCTGGACCGTCTCGTCGGCGAGGGCGGCGGCGCCGAAGACGGCGGCGGCGGCGGAGACGGTGGCGAAGAAGCGCATCTTGCTGGTTGGTGTTGGGTTTTTGGGTTTCGGGGGGGAAAAACGAGTGGTTTGGAGTTGGGGAGTCGTTGGTGTCGTAAAGATTGTCTGTTGGCTGGTTGGTGATGAGGCAGACTCTGTGGGAAGGCTCTGGGTGTTTATATAGGCGTCGATGAGGGCTGTGCCCCTCACGGCTGTTGTCCTTAGATCATGCGTGGAGAGAGGCAGTTGGTCGTATCGAGCTCAATGCTGGAGGTATATTCTCGGAGATATGTTGCTGCCGCTGGACGGGGCAGGATCTACGGGCAGGAGCGGCAACCAGAAAGGTAGGGTTGTATTGGCTTGATAGTTGAGCCGAATAGTCCGAGTGGCCGAACAGTCCGAAAGGCGCATTGATCGTCTGTCACCGGTGTTCTCGAAACACTCGAGCATGCTTATACGAGCTGATCTGCATAGCTGGCCTTAGAGTAATGGGGAGGGAATACGAGGGCCAATCTAGCTCAACCGGCGTGGTCGTAGGGCTGAGGCCTTAACTTGGGATGTCAACAAGGACTCGCGGGGGCGGGAAGCCGTGGGGCACATGTGTTTCTGGTTGTTTAAGCCAAGCAGCAGCAAAAGCTTCTCCGATAGCAGCTCATCATCATACACAAACTCGGTGAGGTGAGGTGAGAGTAGAGAGCAGTTGTGGGCGCCAGAACAGTGAGTATGCCTCGGCGCCCTACGAAGTCAGCCTTACCAGCGAAGCATCGCAAGGAGCAGTGCTTGACCTCCAAACGCATGCACTGCCCCTATTATTATTCACAGTAGCGGCTCGTTGCATGCCGCATTCAGCGGACAAGGCAACTTGTTCCGGCACTTGCTCATTAGGGCCCTCTGGCTGGTCCGAGCTCCCACGCCCGTCTCCCAGTAGACTCTGAGTATTGACCAGCCCTGCTCTTAATTACGTGACATAGCCCTCCGATGCTGTTGATCCGTGGCAGTGAGTTTTCGCGACACTCCCAAGATGGACCGACTTGGATTGGACGAGCCTCTCCCATATTTCACGTGTGACTGGCAATCAATTAAAAACAACATTTCGTGACAAGCGGCGAATCGCGTTTCCGATACAAAGCATTGTGGATGAATGTCCGTCAAGCGCAGCATCATACAATATTTCCATGTGCTATTCAAAGGCATTGACCGCTCGAAACACTACCTAGCTGGAGGCACTTTTAGAAGGATCAATAGAGAGATTCGGTAAGGAAGAAAGAAAAAAAAACGGGGTACTAAGTGGGTCGATGCCCGGCGTCCACGAGTTCAACAACAACAACAACAACAACAACAACAACAAGGAAAAGGGGAGAGAGATGAAGGAAAGGCCGAGCGCTCCATCACACACAGCTAGCTTCTCCTCGTCACGGTCACCTCTACGGAATTCATGACTTGGCCTTCTTTAACATCCTTCAACGTCCTCTCCAGCCGATCAAGCAGGATGCTGAAACTGGGCTCATGATCTCTAGGAACGTCGATGGCGGTACGGCCGAGCATCGGAACCCACGTTTCGGTGTGGAAGACCAGCTTCTTCAAAACGTCGCCGTGGTTCAACTCGTCGTCCAGCCGGTCGGCAACGGCTTTGAACAGAGCTTGCACGGTGTGGCAGCCGTGCAACCGCAGCCCGTACTCGCGGCTGTTCCCATCGATCACGACAAGCTTGAAGAGCACCCGGTTGACGTCGAACGCGAACCCCGAGACACTTGGAGTTGCTGGAGTAGCCACCGCCGGCGATGTGCGGATCGGGAGAAGGGGATCCTCGGGCGCCGGCGGTGTCGTGCTGCGTGCGGATTCTCCCCACGGCTGCTCTTCGCTTTGGTGTAACGCCGTGGTCTCCGACGGGGAGCGTTGCTGCTGCATCGGCGAGTCCCGTCGTTGGTCTGCAGGAGAATGTTCGGGCGAGACTTCTTTGGTGTTGTTGCGAATGCTGAAGCCTCCCGGGCCGGAGGTCGTGAGGCGTGCCAAAGTCCGTGGCCTCCCCATACCTGTGCCGGACGATGATGAAGACGGCGGCGTATATAGCATCGTTCTTCCCGAGACATTATAGGTGTCGGTTGGTGACACTTCGCCGCTTGGGGAGCGGGTTTGTAGGTCTTCATCGACGGGCGACCCGTTGAAGCTGCAGCTCCGATGGCCTGCCGTTCTGGGAAACTTTGGCGGAGGTGGAGGCGGCATTTTTCGAGTGTCATCGGTGGTGCTGTCGTCTTCATGGCCTCTTCTGCGTTTCTGACCGATCGTGTGCTCGCCGTTCACGTTCGGGGGCCGCATTGAACAAGTAGTGTTTGGGCGGAACTGCTCCAACAGGGCCTCCGCGGTTTCTTCTTCCTGGGTTTCCAAAGACTCGATTGATGACACGGGGGGATCCGTAGGAGATAGATCATTCCGAAGTGAGGCTGCACGGGGCGTAGCGTCCGGTCGTAGTGTCTCAGACCTTCCACGAGACACGTCTGCCCCGCGGGGGATGTTGCACGCGTGTGACGATGATGCGGCACTTGTGGAGTCGATGTCTGGCTCCTGTGCCGGTATTCCCTCGTCCATTTCTCCCAAGTTGCCGGCAGCAACAACGTTGGATGTCTGCTTGGCCGGGCTGCGAGCATGCACTGCACACCCGTCAGCTTATCGTCTCGAGGTCGTGGCGGACGAGACTTACCTCCGCTTGTACGACTGGGTGGCAGGGGTTTGGTAGTGCGGACGAAAGCAAAAAGGTCGTCCGAGTAACCTCTCTGTCCGTTGACCTCATCGCGCAAGAGGTACGCGTACTTCTCATGATAAAAGCCGTTCAGAGGCCACCTGCTTGATAATAGACAAAACAAGGCAAACAGCTCTTCCTCCCGTTCTTTCCCCTCTTCCCGTAGCACCATCCGAAACCTGTACGCCCAGCACTGATCGTCTAGTAAGCATGACAGACGGGGTGCATTGGAGGAAGGCGGCACTTACCCAGAGATCCACTCCGAATGGGATCGCAACCAGAGTCGTCTGTCCGAGTGACCCAGATGCGGTTTTCTTATTCAGCCGCTTGCCAAACCCCACTTTATTGGGCACTTGGTCTCCTGCCTCAAACGTCTCCACTTGTGCAGGCCGGGTTTCTTGAAGCTCAATATAGGACGGCATCTCTTCACCGAAGCGTTTTGCAAACGGGGAATCTTTGGATAGCGACCACTGATCGTCCCAGTAACCTATCCAAGCCTTTTGGATCAATGTCTCCTCAAAGCTGAGATCCTCTTGTCGGCGGTTGCTGGCTTTCCCTCTGGGGGAGTGATACGTAGCATCGGTTTGCTTTTTCGGAGGCATGGCTGGTATTTCACCAGTGGGGAACGAGTGAGAAAGTACAAGCCGGTGGGGAATATGGCAAGCGAGTGCCGGCTTCTATTGATGGAGGGATGAGAAGTTGTGTGTCAAGCGGGAGGTCGTACGGTATTTATATTTCTTTCTGATTTTCGGCCCCATATGCGTAAAGCTAGCCATTAGCTCCCAGACGTCACCGTTGCGGCGCGGTGTTCGATGGACAATGGAATTGTTGGCTTGACTGCGCCGCATGGCTGCATTCTCATGTCAACAGCGGGTGTATTACGGAGAATCCAGGCTCAGATGTGGGAATGTTTGGCGAAATTCAACGTCCGATCTTCAAGAGAGCTTCAAGACCCACTTTTACCTCTGATTTGTCTGTCGCCGCCTAGGACGTGTAATGTTAGAGAGGCACAGTCGCCGTTATGCAGGCGCTTCTCAAAGGATGGAGGGATCATCTTTTAGCGGACGTGTCCCCGGTCCTTCCGATTGGACCAAGCAAGTTCAATAGACAAAAGAAAAGGCCTGCATTCATTTTCTTGGGGGAAATGGGCGCGCACGAGCAAAGGTGCCAAGCAGTGCAGAAATGTTTCAATGCGGTTTATGGGGGAGCCGGCAGCCGATCCAATTGGGCGATGGGCGGCACGGCAACATGAATCCTGCATGGGATTTCCGGCTGACGAATGCAGATTGAGGGGTAGAAGCAGATATCTATGGCTGGATTCGGACCATCAACGGCAGTGAAGTAAGTACGGTGCATTGGGACTCGGCGCTTACATCCTTGTCAATGTTGTGACCGGGGCGCAAAAGTTCCTCAAGTTCGACCGAAATTTGTCAACGAGTGACACGGTGTGGAAACTCCAACACGGATGATGGTAATGTTCATGATAGAAATAATAATAGTAGTAGTAGTGGGGACAGAAGGGAGTGGATACTTATCATTGGTCGAGTCAGCAGGCTCCACTTTGGCCCTACTTGACGCCGTAGAACTACATCCAAACTCTTCTTATCTCTCCCATCATCACTTTTGATTCCCCGTCGATCGGGCCTCATTATCTCGCAAACATACGCTTTGACTGCATCCATCACCTGAGGAATGAGTCACCAGCGATCGTTCACTCCCAGCATTGCGGCACAGTGGGGTCTGGACAGAGTGTTCACCGCATTCATGGCTGTGCCCTCCAACCGGAAGAGGGAAGCAACGCGCAGCTCGTTTTTGTATCGGCAGGACTGTGCTGTCGGGAAAAGAAATCATACCGCACGCATAACGTCTTCAATTAGAGTTGCACTGTACATACATACAAGTGCGGAGTTCCGCGATAGCCGCGCTCTATTGCTGTCCACCCGGTGGGGCGGGCGCTTAATCGCACCACCTGTCACGCCACCGCTTCCTATTCGCTCGATTCTACTGAGTGTTGGTTGTGACCTCAAGCGAAAGGATCGCCCCCTTGTCCGAGAAGGCTACCCCCTGGCGGAAGGATTACTCCCCTGTTGAGAGGTTGTGTCTTTTGACCGGGAGGTTGTGTCTTTAACGAAATTATCTCTTTCGGCCTCTCCGACACCCAGCCATGATAGCAACCTAGGAAATTGCCAGGGCATTGGGGCAAAGAGGCAGTGTATACGACGTCAGCTTGAAGCCTTAGAGGCCCATTTTCTTGCAATACGCCGCAAGCTTTTTCAGATCCCACATTTCACCAATCGACAGGCCAAACATGCCGAGAAAATACCGATGCAGTAAGGCTTTGTCTTCGTTTTCCACCCCTTTCCTTTGGTTTGCTTTGGCGAAGATTCAACGAGGGTCTGACTTACTTCAGGAAAACCGCCACCGCTTCTGTGACTGCGTGTGCAGTCGAGATGAACACATGGACGTAGATGCAAGTTTTAAATAAAGGTATACATACACATGAGTTCACAATCGAAGATCAAAGAGAAGGCTTGTAGAGGGTTTAACATTCAATACATCTTTAGTTTCTCTTTCATCCCATATTTCTATGCGAAATCTTGCTGTAAATATGTCTCAAATCACTAAACATACTGACTCTGTGTCATTGCATGTCGCTCGAAGATCTAAAGAATGGCCGGCGAATATTCAACAAAGTGCTCTTTCGTTACTCAAGCGTAGTGTCCACGGTGTGTGCCATTGCCGTGGCTTCCATGCCACGTGGTATTCTTGGAGCCATGGCCGCCGTTCAGAACAGTGGTGTTTCCATAGGAAGCGCCATCGTCGTAGGAGGAGCCGTGGCCAGACGATCCGTCATCTCCCGAGGTGGTGCTCTCCCCTTGAACAGCAGTGTCATCGGTTGAAGTGTCGGTGCCGGAATCACTGTAATCATCGGTGGAAGTGCCATCGTCCTGGCCTCCCTCTTCATTGCCGTCGACTGCATCATTCCCTTGAACGGCGTCGCTCGTAGAAGCGCTGTCGTTGCCGATAATAGTGCCGTTCGCGAGCTGAATGCTGACAGACGTAACGGGAATCTTGAAAGGAGGGCCG
Source organism: Diplodia mutila (assembly GCA_022560015.1). Taxonomy (NCBI): domain Eukaryota; kingdom Fungi; phylum Ascomycota; class Dothideomycetes; order Botryosphaeriales; family Botryosphaeriaceae; genus Diplodia; species Diplodia mutila. The sequence continues at coordinate 104,949 of JAFISB010000107.1, read as the reverse complement.
GAGCAGGTACCACCACCGACCGCATTGGTGGTGCAATTGCCTCCATACAGGTAGAGCGTAGCGGTTCCTTTCAGCGTCACAATGGCACTCCTCTGGTAAAGCTTCTGAGTTATCCAGACATCTTTCATGGATTCATGTCAGTCATGACATCTCCGTATTTGATCGATTGAGATCACTCACTGCCAATTGACAAATCTGAAGTAAAAGACACGGCCTCGTCATCGCATGCGGTGTAGGGCTGGTCTGGTCCGATCCCTTGGGCTGTGCCTGGAAAGTAGGCACCGCAGTGGATGGTATCGGCCTGAGACTCGTATCGCACGAGGAAGTCGAGGGACTTGTGGCTTCCCGACGGAGGGTAGTTGGAGCTGGGGCTGGTCACCATCCAGGATCCCCACTGTTGGGTGACATTGGTCTGTCTGGTATAGACGTATGGGTAGGCGGAAGCAGTGGATGCGTATGCCGCAGTAGCAGCAGCGAAAGTGGTAGCCCGCATGCTGTGTGATTGGGGAAAGGTGTATCAAGAACGAAAGGGTGCGTAGAGCAAATGACTTAGCAGTGTGAATTTGCCGGGATTTATAGGGGGCTCGGGCAGATTCAGCTGCTCGCCACACTTTTCCCCGATGCTGAAGATGCGGAGGCCATCCTTGTTGCCAATAGTTCGACGGAGAGCTGGAGGGACGCCACTACGTCAATTTGTGGATGAAATTGCGAGCCGCCTTTCCACGTCGGATTTAGATTAGAAGACGAGATGCGAACAGCGTGGCGCTGTAAGCACCCGACATCTACGTACCTGCGTGCTCAATGGGCTTGGATCGTCATACCAGGCTACTGGAGACGGGACGGTTGTGGCTGCCGATCCACCCCGTGTTTCTATTTTGAGCCCGCCTCATGATTCATATATGTAGCAGCGAGAAATCTGAAACAGACTTACCATTAATTTCAAACAGGCCAAGTTGGGTTTCTCTGCCCATCCGATGGAGCGCGCGAAGACACTGCTTAGTTCTGACGAGCAAAAAGTGACCCCTTTGGAGCGAAATGTTCATCGCGTTACTGAATAATCTTTTTGGGGCGGTCTCGGGAGCGACGAAAACATGTTGGCGGCCTCGAACGTGGTCGGCATCACGACTGTGGCTTGATGGCGTTTCGACCTAGTGCCGGCACCGGCCACGGCTCCCCTCGTCCGTCCATCGTTACTGGCGCGCCGTTTCAGCTCCGTCCAGACTTGTTGAGAGCTGACCAAACGATCGGGTTCGGCCACTTTTTCCTTGCATGCCAGTAGCCCGTGCTGCATATATAGTCACGGCATGGAACCATTTCTCACCGTTCAATATTTATTGTCCTTTACCTCCTCCAACCGTTCACACAATGCCGATGGTGAAGCCATTGTCACTTCCTCCTGTCCTCAACGCGGAGACTTCGACTAGCAGTGCGTTTTAGAACTGCTATTAGCTCGCTTCATTCGGCGAGATCGTTTGGGATGCGCTGAAGCTGCCGTTGCGAGTAACAGAACTGGGAGCGGCGTCTGCAGTACACAACACAATTCAAGTTCGCTGCAGCAGGAAGGGAGGGTTCTAACGCTTGCAGCTCTCAGCGGTCGCGATGCTTGGCATGGTGTTGACGTCCTTATAGATCTCTCTCTTCTACCCTGTAACCCACTACCCCCTGACCGGTTGGCCACACCGTATAATTCGTTAAGCAAATTACATGCAATGTAGTGGAAGTCGTGCAATAAGTATACCCGTACTCTCTCTCTTTTTTTCTTTTTTCTTTTCCCCGGGAAGCTCGCGTGCTGGTAACGTTTACCAAGCGCTTGAAAGCAAGCGGCCAAATCTGGGCGTTAGTAAGCGCAAGCACTTGCTTGTGGCTTGCGCTTTTTGAGAGCTCTGCAACATGGTGCAGTGGCTTGATTCATCGGTCCCACTGGCATCCTGGGTCCGAACAGGGCAGAATGAGTGCCTCCGGGAGAGGCGCTACCTACTTCGGAGAGCTGCAGCCTGGAGCTGCGTTTAACGAAAGCAGAGACAGATCGGACGTAACATTGTCCCGCTCCCTGCAGCTCGGGGGGATGTGATCAGTATCAAGCGACCACTCTGAAGGCGTAGCCATGCGAACTCGCTGCCGCCAACCAGTCATCAATCATCCTCTACCAAGATGACCCTCTGAAAAAGTGCACTCTGCTTAACTCTGCGGTCGGAAACTTTTGCCGTCGCGGGTCCTCAATTCAGCCGTTCGGACTCTGCATTTACTCCGGTGTCAGCCCTCCCTTATCCTTGCCGACGCCATCGATGGCAATGGCGGAATATGCCGCATAGACGATTGATGCCGGAAGCGGAAGAAGCGGGTCTCACGAGGCAGAATCCTTTTCTCGATACATCTACAGGTACAATCTTCTTTTGAAGAATGGATGAGGCTACAAGTACTTGTGAGAACAGTTTCGGTAGCCTAGCTTTCTTGAAGCCACGAAATGCAAAGTTTTCAGCCTGTGAAATCCCACAATACTTCAGTGTACCTCTGACAGCCTTTACGCATGAGCGTTCGGCAATCACTTATTCACTCAGGGCACACCTTCCTCAGACTTGAACCAGGGGGTATGACAGTCGCAAGACGGATGGACCAGGTAAGTCGTGCAACCGGGCGCTCCGCGACCGTATGCACTGCCATACGCACTGCCACAGGCGTCGCAGTGCGCAAGAAAATGGGTGGGATGGGAGCAGAGGCTTGTGTATGGTCGGAGCCTGCAGACCTTTAGGCTTACAGGCGCCTCGTCGTGCGGGCCAATGGGAATACCCGCTAGGCTTCTTTGCAGTGCTCAGCAGCACGGAACATTAGCGATCCGTTCAAAGCTGACGTCGTGCGAGCCTGAAGACACCAGTGCGAGCTCTGGTGTAAGGCAAGCTGCAGTCGGCCGAGTTCCCTTCGATCCCAAACGGGAGGTGGTAAGGTGGGGGAGTGCGCGGCTGTGCCAGGCCGCCAATAACATCCTGCACAGGGTTATGAGTTAGACCAACCAGAGAGCCCATATTGAAGAAGTTTTACGCCGCAGCATATGGATGGCTGACCCATAACTCCAAAATCCGGTGCCGGACGTTAACCTGGACAAGGCTGAGCGCACGAACGCCAGTCCGACCACCATAGACCCATTCTACCGGGCCGCAGCAAAATCCGTTGCCGTCGGCTTTGGTTTGGATCTCGGATCCGGCTCGATTTTCAGCGCATACGATCGGCCGGAGCTCTTCACAGCCTGCATCTACGCAGACGCAGGCACGAGGGATCTCAAAGTCCGCCCGTATAAAGGGACTTCAGCGTTTCTTTTATGAAGCAAAAAATCAATGTCCTTCGTCGTCCCTTCAGCCTTCTGTCAAAGCTTCACATCGCGTTGAATCCGCTTTAACATCTTGTCGGCAGGCCGTGGCTATCCCGCACGTCATTCAGTGAATATGTACGCTCCTGTATTCTTTCTTTTTTCTTTAACTGGTTCTCCGATACTTTGGGCTAACCATGTGCGTCTTTATTACAGAGTTCCGTTCAGTTGCACGGAAGCGAGATGGCACCTGTGCTCCTTCACCGTTCAACGCAACCAACCAACTCTTCCTTCGGCAACGAAGCCATCGTGGCCACGGTTTCGCTCATCCTCACCGTGATCATTGCATGCGCGGGATACACAACCAGGAGCTGGATCAAGAACAAATTCATCCATTTCGTTGCTCGGCGGAGAGAGAGGTGTGTGAGACGAGGTAGGTTGGTTCATGACGGTGTGCCAGATGATGTGAGAAAAGGGGCTTACTTTTCACGGATACAGACATTGAAAGTATTGCTCTACCACCATCGAGCAGCAGGTGTGCATTTTCCCTACCGTCCTACGCGTGTGAATCTCCATTCGAGAGCTCCCGGGTTGCTACGTTGGACTGGGGAGTGATTGCACAGTTGAATTCCCGGTTGCCGCCGGGCCAACTGTTTGGGTAGCTGAGGGGAAACACGGAGCTTGGTGTATACACGTTTGTATCTGAAAGCAATACCCGCAGGGAGGAACTGCTTCACAAATCCAGTAAGATGGTGACGCGGAACACAGGCTTGGCAAAGACGATCAGCGGTGGTGTGGCACCGTTCAGCCTGTCAAGTGCAGCTGTCAACTTCACAAACAACCGCTCACCTTTTCACTTTTCCACCTACCCGCAAGCCTCATCGGTCGAAAGTTACATCCATGTCGGCGACCGTTCGAGGCTGGAGATGGGATCTCGCAATTTCCACCGCAGAAGGTCGGATGTGGGTGTGCATCCGGTGAAGAGGGATGAGGGGCAGATGGGGTGAGATGAGACGAAGGTGATGAGGCTGAAATGGAGGTGAGGGGTGAACGAGTCGGTGATGTATCGGAGCTAGGGAGGCGGGCGGGCCGTGGCCCTAGCGCTTCGGGCAGCCGAGTTGCCGGGACTTGTACCTGGAAGCACAAGGGGCCTTCTGGAACGCTATTTTTGATCCACCGCCCACTGATCCGCCTTTCATCGCGACGTCATGCAGGTACCGGTCTGTGCTATCGCATGATATCATCACCAGCTCGCCGCCGGCCACGAGCCTGCGCATGGCCGCGTCGCAGATGTGCCGAGCGGCGGCCCTCGCAATGCTTATCAGCGCCTATCCGTAGTGGTTAGTCGTGCCGCTGCCGGGCGCATGACCCCCCTGGCCGGTGGCTTGAACCCTGCTTTAAGCTCAACGTCGACCACTGCCCGTCCCAAACCATCGGCGGCGCCGCAATGGGAAGGCCTCACGGCTGGCAGGATCCGGGCGCGGCAGATCCAGTTTCGCTTTCCTGATTGTGCAGCTCCGACTCGGTCACGTGAGGTCGCATCTTCTCCACAGTGACGGGGCGCGAGCGAGAGCGAGAGTGGAGCAGCTCTGGCGGCCAAGGCTGCGCCGACAGTCCAGCGTCGCAGCGGCGCGCGGCCTGCACAAGACGGGCGGCGGGGATCAGCGCGCGCGAAATTTGGCGGCTTGGCGGGCGGCCGCGGAGACGTCAAAAGTGCAACGATTCGCAGCAACAACAGGGCGCTGGCAGGTGGCAGGTGGCAGCAGATGCGGAGGCGGTGCGGAGAGAGCGGCAGGTTGGCTCGGCCGCTCCCCACCCTACCACGGTGTGCAATAATCGCGCATTCCTGGGGCACGGATTGCGCCAGCCGAGGCGCAGCCTTGTACGCAATTCGCTTACTCCCAGAGATCCATAATCCGCAAAAGCACGCGACACGATGCATCGCTCTCTCTCCTCCGCGCGCACCGCCACTTCGCACAAGAGCCAACACGAAGGGGGGCTCTCCTCGCGCCAGGACAAGCCCGCCGCCCCAACCTTCAAAACACCACACCTATCCATGCCACATGGGTCGGCCCGGTCCCGTCGGATGGCCGAGCGCGCGCTGGACGGCCGCGAAGCTCTGTCTCTCGCGCCTCCCGGACGAGGTGCTGATTCTCATCATCGAGCGCTGCGACATCGACGCCCTGCTGCAGCTGCGCCTGACCAGCCGCGCCTTCCGCTCCCTGATCGCCACCTACGAGAGCACCATCGTGCAAGAGGTCGCCCGCACCACCTTCCCCGGCTGCAAGCTCATCCTTCGCCCGCCCGAAGACCATGATCTGCTGAGTGAGTACTGCTGCTGCTGCGCGCACCCCACCACCCCGCCACGCGCCACCCGCCCCTCAACCTCCCTGCCACAGCGCGCATCGCTCTGACGCACATCCAGAATCCCCCTACACGCTGGACTGGCTCACCGGCCTGATCCCGCGACACCTGGCCGCCATCATCGTCGACCGTCACCGCTACTGTGGCACCCCGCTACCCGCCCTGGACGGCGTCCCCGCCGAGGACGAGATTGGCGACCAAGTGCGCGCCCACATCGCCCACGGCTTCAGCATCCTCGAGACGCTGTCGCTGATCGCCCAGGATGTCGAGGACACGCCCGACTCCAAAATCGAGTCCAAACTGCCCCCGTAAGTTTTGCCGCAGCCGATCTCCCGCCGCTTTCGATTTTCGCGCTTTTCCTGTTCCTGACCCAACTCAAGTGAACTCGTGTCCCGTGGGCCGCCCGTACCGCGCTGGCGCAAATACACCCCCAACCGCGTCTACCGCCAGACGAAGCGCGCCCTGTGGTCGTGGCGCCGGCCGGAGGAGAGCGCGGAGAAGAAGCGGCGCGCCGTGATGCAGCGCCGCCAGGACCTGATCACCGCCCTGCAGTGCAACTTCATCGACAAGCGCCTCACCCCCGATGAGGCCGCCGACTTCGACGCCATGTGGACGGTGCTGCGCATGGCCTTCCAGCATCACCGCTACTTCAACATCGGCGTGCCGCTGTTCGACTGGGGCAAGCCCGACTGCCGCGACGTCTTCTGGGGCAACTCGTGGGTCAACTGGTACGTCTTGCGCGCCGGCGCGTCTTTCTGGTGGCGCAACTACTGGCTCAAGAGCGTCCGCGCCGCCGCCGCCGGAGGGTCCACCTCCACCGGCTATCTGCTGCTCGAGGACTTCACCAAGCCCGGCACCGGCAGCAAGAGAAAGCGATCGGCCAAGAGCAGCGGCGGCGGCGACCACCACCAGAAGGACACGCGCCCCACCGGCTGGGCCGAGATCAACCTGGCCTGGCACATCCGAACGCACGAACAGATCGAGATCGAGCGCGCCGGCGCCGAGGAGGTGTTCGCGACGATCCGCCAGCGCATGAAGGGCGCGCACGTCGTGCGCCTGCCCACCTTCGACGAGTACCGCGCCATGGTGCGCAGCTTGAGGGGCGAGGGCAGCACCACTGCCGCGGCCGGCGCCGGCCGGGAGCAGGACGACGACCCTCTCAAACGCTATTGCGCGACCATGACCGTTCTCTGACTTTTCTCCGCTCTTGTTTTTCGTTTTTCTCTTCTTTTCTTCCAGTCAAACCACCGGGAACACTTAATTTGCTAATGATAGTGAAAGGCCGCTCTCCATTATGTTGTTGTTGATATTGTTGGAGTTTGGGGAACATATCTGTCAACTGTAAATAAGTTTCCTGTTTTCGCTTTTTCATATCTCCCCTTTGTTTTTTTCCTATTCTCAGTGACGGCCGCCCGGAACAGGTATGACCATAGACGATAGACATGCTTCCTACCGAAATTTGACAGGTTCGGAATATTGTTCGACTTTTTTTAACTTCCCAACGATCAGCGAGGCCCCAGTGGGAGGGAAATATCAAAATGTCTAGTGTCTTGAGGAATGAAAGCACTCGAAAGGCAGTGCCGTGGATGGCTGCCGGCTGAATCGAGACGTCGCAGGAGCAAGATTGGGAAATAGGATCGACCGATTGGAAGCCCGATCGAGACTGCTGGAGCAGGGGCAGGGGTGTGCGAAATTGAGGCTGGGGAAAAGGAAGCGAGGAGGATCCCACAACGGGTTGGGCACAGACTGGAACAGAGCCGATTCGCAATCGTGGGGAAAGTGCCCTGGTCACAGATTGGCAATCGGAGGAAGCTCGTCTCGTCAAAAGTGAGCACAGCGACGATGGAATTTTTATCATCAAACCCTTCGGCGAATCTATACTTCAAATAAATACGTTTGGGCACCAATGCCCACACAATCCGCCCAACTCTCCACCAAGAATCATGCGATAAATGGTCCGACGGCTTGCGATAGTCTCTACAGCCGGATGATCAACTGTACGCGGATCATGCCATTAACGCCCTGCGATATACCGCGCCAGACCCCGGAATGAGGCGAAAAAGTGGATTCCCCTTCGCACACAACAAACGAGCCGCTACGTACCATGCGATCTCGTCTAGCTATAAGCGCATCAACCCACATGCCTTTGATCATCCCCCCAGGCAACTCCACCATATCTCCACCACCCATGCGTGCGTGCTGCGCCACGTCGGGCCGCACATCCCCGGTGGTCTCCACTCGCAACGCAACGAGCGTATTCGGCCTCGTGAACACGTCTCGAGCTCGAAAAGCGTCGCGCAAGGAGTAACTGGCGAGTGTTATGCTGATGAGTTATTCTGCCTCAGAAATTGTTTTCTTTTTCAGGCACGTGGCGCCTTTTTCTTTCTCCGTCCATGGTGGTTGTGACGCTGGTCGCTGAAGAGGTATCACGAACGCAAAAAGGACCAAAAATTTACTTGAGAAATGGCAACTAGAGTGAATGAAGGTAAGGAAGATTCAGAGAAAAGGCGGTGCGACGACGATGACAAGAGTACAAAACATGGAAGCAGTACATCCAAATATACTCCCTTCTTTTAGATTTGGCGAGATATACAGCTGGCACTACGGGTGCTCTTTCTATTTCTTCTCTGTGAGGTGCATTTATGCGAACCCGCTCGGATTGAGTGTATTGGCGGGATGCAAGTTCCAGGTGGATTGCAGCTGGCCTTCAGAACAGGTCACTCGAAGAGGTGAGATGCTTTTCCGGTGTGTCCATACCATCGAAGTTGCTTGGAAAAAAAAAAAAAAACCAGGTTCCAGACAGCATCACAGACAAGGCCCGTATGAGAGCTCGAAATTGGCACACACACGCGAGAATTTGCGGGATATGGTGCGTTGTGGGGTTGGTGTTGCAGCTCTTGGACTGCCCTCTTCATTTTTCTTTTTCTCCTCCACTGCTCCCTTTTCTGGTCTCGCGCGCCGTGATCCTTCTCTTTTCTTTGGATCGTTCCCCCCCCTTTTTTTTTTTCAAATCACCCTTTCGTTGACTTTGGGTGCACTACCGGGCCGTGTCCTCTCTCACCCAACACCTTCTCAGAACCGGGCCATGGGGGCCTTGGGGTGGTTGTTGATCTGTCGTTGTATCCTCGGAGGTTGAAACGGTCTGCTGCGCTTCGTTCTGGCGCTCGTCTTGTACATTTGTGCCAGAGTCTTTCGATCCAGTCACTTCTCCAGCCTGGTTGTTTGCTGACATCGCCGTCTTTAAGAGTCTTGCGTCAATATTGACACCGTACCGTTGACCAGGATTCTGGACGACGCACCTCTTCGTGCTTAGGAACGGTATCGATTGGGGCTTTAGGAACCTTGGTAAAATTTTCAAGGAGTCGAGTACTGAAAGCTGCGCGCTTCTGGAGGGGAATTGTAGAAGTGGGTTGCGGAGTGACGCGGCCTTTATATATAAACGCTGGATGACGTCATACTAGCGGCTGTGCATGTAGGTAGTAGCCGCGTCTGTCCATGCTCCGTCTCTTTAGGAAAAAAAAATATAGAAAAGTGATCGAATGGTTTATGGTGTTACTCAAACGACTTTTCTTCTCTTCCATACGTACATCTCATCCACTTCACTACCTTCGCCACCAAAGTGACCGCTGACGATGATGTCGACGGGGCGAGGGAAGCCGACGTGTTGATCGGGTATATGTCGATGTCAGCTACTGTTGCGGTTATACGGCGGCGGCGGATGGGTTGAAATGAATTGTATCCTTCCGTTTCCCTGAATCTTTCAGCTTTCTGCAACGAACCTGCTTCGAGCATACAGCAAGGAGAGTTGATACGCTCTTTACCTCCTGTTGAATGTTATTGCGCTGGCTGGATCGTACAGCGATGTAATGCAATGTGTCCTGGTCTGCTCTACGTCGAGAAAAGTTCGACTGCAATCAATTATTCGTGGCTTCATAAATTCTGGGTGTCTCGAAGCACCGCTTTGAACTCAGTCACGATTCATATCCAGTCAAGGATCGAAATCTTCTACAATCGCGGTGATACAGGAAGCGACACCAAAACCGGAAATATCAGGCCCCCTCTTTTCCCCGGAACAAGAAGTTATACAAAGAACATAACCAAATTGGTGCCCCAGCTGTACGGCGAACAAAACCCCCTTCTCTGCAATACATTCGCGGCGCTATGCAAACCGTTTCGAAAACGAGATAGATGAAATCAAAGCGCAAGAAGAAAAAAAGCAAATCGTCCCAAAAAGTGAACAAGCCATCAAGAAACAATGCCCCCATTCTCCGTATATCCCTTTGGTAGTGCGTGGTATCAATGCAGCAATGTATAGTGGTTTTGGTGGGGTTTGATATCTACATGACAATCTGCGGCGTCATTAGCATGTCAAACGCAATGGGGGGCGGAAGAGCGGAACTTACGCAGTCCTGGTCATTCTTGACCTTCGGCACACCCATCTCATCGAATGTCTTTGGACCCTTGCCGGGTGGCGGCGCCGTTGCTGCAGGCTTGGGCGTAGCCTCCTTAGGAGGCTGGGGCTGCTGACTCGGCCTCGGCGGCGCAGAGTCGCTCTTCTGAGGAGCTGGTCTACCCGAGCTGCCTGGCCTACCACCCCCACCCGAAGGTCGGGGGGCAGGGATCATTGGGGGCCCTGCAGCAGGCACTGTGGATGCAGTAGAAGCACGTTCGTAACCAGCAGGCAGCTGCATAGGCTTCTTCGATTCGATGGGCGCCTGAAACCCGATGTCTTGCACCGTGGGCTGCTTCTGCAGCTTGTTGGGCCCTTGCAAGGAAGGCGGACGGCCGGCGGACGGGGGCGGAGACGTGAAATGTTGTTCGGGGTAATCGACACTCGGGCCTCCAGGCTGACGGTAGCCGCCGGGTCCAGGAGGACCGGAAGATACACGTGAACCTGGCCCGCCGAGAGGCTTTCGTCCTGGGTGAGGCCCAGTAGGGCTCATGGAGTCGACGCTAGTGTGAGGACGAGGAGGTCCGTAGTTGTAACCTTGTGGCGGCAGTCTCCCCGCAGGAGCACCAGGAGCACCAGGGCCAGGCGGTATCATGGTGAAAGCGGAAGTTGGACGCGGAGCACCAGGCATGTTTGCTCCAAGGTTTGGCGGACCGTTGTCCATTGGGTAGGGTGCAGCAGAGGCTGGTCGGTCGTAAGGAGTAACGGTCGGTGGCCTGTCTTCGAGAGGGTAAGGAGCAGTGGAAGAGGCACGGACAGGCGGACGGCCATTAGTTGGCGAATAGAGCGGGGACTGAGGCGCCGAGTCTGAGATGGTGGGCATAGGAGCAGCTTGCGAATGCCTGAATCTGTCCGGTCTTTGGCCTTTCTTCGAACCGTACTGAGACCTGATCTTGTTGATGGCAACCTTCTCATGGTCCTTCTTCGACAGCGTCCTGTTGACTTGGATGTTCTCCAGGCGAGAAATGGCATCTTTGTTACCAGACTTGGCGGCTCTCTCGTACCATTCCATAGCCTTCTCAAGGTTGACAGGCGAATGGACGCCGATCTCATGGAAATATCCGAGAGCGAATTCAGCGGTCGCGAGGCCGGACTCCGCAGCGCGTTCGGCATATGTGTATGCCAGCTCCTCGTTCTTCTGGAAGACACCTTCATAGCCGCAGAGGAACCACTTGCTGATGGCCATGTCTGCCTCGGGCTCACCTTGCCGTGCTGCTAGCGCATTGTAGTGTAGCGAAAGCGCGGGGTTGAAATCGCAGCCCAAGGTGCATAGCTCGTAGGCGGATCCCATCTTCAGCTGCGCCTTCGCGAAGCCGAGGAAAGCCGCCTTCTCGATGTTGATCTTCGCCGACTTTTCGTCATAGGGGAGATAGATCTCCGGAACCGTGATCTGCGGAAGTTCGCGTGCCTGGAGCATTCCGAGAACCTACCGAAGATTAGCTTGCAGCCTTTAACCCCACGTTTGTAGCACCTACGTAAGCACCCTGCGGTGCGTTTTCATCGGCGGTGCTAGCCGCATGCTTGATGAGCTGTAGGCCCTTCGCATAGTCCTGCGGCTGCCCGTTCTGACCAAGCAAGGTCATCATGCCCAGTCTCTACACGGACGTTAGCGATACGAGACGGTACCCCGCCAGCGCAAAGGGACATACGTAGTTTGAGGCGGAATCCCCCGCATCGGCACCCCGCTTGTAGTGCACAAGCGCCTTGACTGGATCATTGGATTGCTCGAAGAGCATGCCTATCCGATACTCTGCGCGATAATAGCCTTTGTCGGCAGCGCGCGAGTAGCTGCGGAAAGCCTCCTTCTTGTCAATACGCATGCCGAATTTGCCGAACTCGAGCCACATTCCGCGCATGAACTCAGCGCGCGGATGGTGCTGGTCGGCGAGGAATTGGACAATGTTCATGGCGTCCACGCGCAGCTGATGCTCGACGGCGGGTGTAGGCGGGCGGGCCTGCTCGGCGTAGATGCGCTCAGCGTGCACCATGGAGGCATCGACCCAGGTAAGTGAATCCTGGGCCCATGCCAGCTGCATCTCCGGGTCGTTGGAGTTGAGCACGCCCATGCGCGCCTGCTCCAGTATTTGTTCCTTCTCATCGTCGTTCGGCGGGATGTTCGGTGGCGGGTTTACGAGCTTGGGGAAATGCGAGAAGTTGGGCAGGTCGACGTTCGCCCTTCCGTACTGCGAATAGTCGCCTTGTCTGTAGTGCGAGCCGTTGGAGCCGTTGGACAGCACGCTGCTGCCGCGGGGCGGGAAGGCGCTGCCGTTCGCTTCGAGTTCCATGTGGGCGACTTGGTTCTGGATCTGGTCGACGTCTTCTTGCATAACGCGCTGCGGGGCGGGCGAGACGACTTCGGGCTGCGGGGGGAGGTAGTAGTCGTCGGTGCCGCCGGGGACAAAGGTGGCAGCAAGGCCAAAGTTATTGGCGTGGGGATGCGGCTGGTAGCTCATGCTTGCTTAGGCGCGGGCGGGAAGCTGGGGGGGGGGGGCGCAATACTCCGGAAGTGGAGGGAAGCGGCGGCGCTTGGTGGTGCTTGGTGCTCAGCCCGGCGGGAAATTCTGGATCGGGTCGCAGTCAGCCTCCTCTGCCCTGGAAATGTGGCGGTATGCCCGTGCGGTCCGGCCTTGCGCGTGTGAAGAGCTGCAGTGATGAGAAAGGCATGAAGATGCGGAGGTGGGAGGAGGGTGAGAAAAGCGCGGGCGTGCTGTCGACTGGATGGCGACGCCGACGCTCTAGCGCGCAGAAAGAAGCCCCTCCACCTTGACAGACTTACCACAAGCACAACAGCAGGCAACGGCTGCGGCTGCGTCTGCGGCTGCGTCTGCGTCTGCGCGACAAAAATGGCACGCGGTGCAGGACAACTCAATAATATGGACCGCGCTGACTGTCTCTGCCTGCGCACGTCCGCCGTCGCGGGCGGCGGCGATATATTAGCAAACGTCAGCTGGGTAGGGAGCTGATCGTTCCGCGCGCGGCTGAGCAGCACAAAGCGCCCTCCATTCGCCGCAGTCAAGCTCTTGTTTCACGCTTAGTTCCCGGCTCAGGTAAGACGGCGCATGATCGCAGCCCTAGGATCGCCTGTTTCCTGCTTTCTCCCGCAGAAACCCGCGAGACAATTGGGCCGCCAGACCAGGCCACACCAAACACCGTCGGCGTGCCCCCAAGACACGCGCAAGGCTAGACGCCTTCACTGGCCCACGCCCGCGCGGCAGCGACAATGCCGATCCGGAACCAGCTGCCCGCCGCCTCTTCAGTGAGGACCTCCCAGCATGCTCGCCAACGTGCCCCGGCAAGCAGCGGCCCGTCGTTTCCCTACGTGCCTGCCTGCGACGCCGATGAGGCTGTGTACCCTAGACCCGAGGCAAACACGAATGCGATAATCTGCCTGAGCTGCGCGAGCTGCCCAATGACTCCACGTATTATTGGAGGCCAAGCTTGCCGACATGCCCAATATTCTGGACCGGCAAAATTTGCATTGGCAAATTATTGCAATATTGGGGCGTTAAACCGGCTGCGTTAAAGGGGGTCCGTCTCCAACACCACAACGGCGCATAGCCTATGTTGCCGAACATCCGCCCGAACACCACGCAACAAGGCAGCTTAGGCTTAGGCACCCTGCGCCTTGTGTTGTCCGAAGCATTCGTGCTCATGCGCCTCCCGATCTACACCCGTCCCGCGTTTGATAGCCGCAGCTATCAACAAAATTGGACCCCGTTGCACTGCCGCATTCTCCGCCGGCAGTGATACCGCACCGGCTTCCGGCTATGCTGTCATGTCGTCAACCTAATACAACGCTGCGCCACATGGCACCACAGATTTCGGGTACGTATTTACATCTCTGGTTCCTCACACAATTGCTGGATTATGAGCCACTTTGACCGTCTTTGCCACGAGGGTTACTGGTTCGGAGCTCGGACTATTGTTGTGCTTGGGGTTTACCTTGGCATCCCGCCCTTTGCTTTCCTGGAAGCTGTGACAATTCCCATGGTCTAAAATTTGTGTCTGAGCGAAGAAATTTGTAGAAGCAGGGCAATATCTCTCCCGGCTGCTCAGAACGTAATCCGACGTACACGGAGTCAGACTCCCGGAGAGCATGTCAAGCTCGGCGCCGTAGGAAACGAAAGAGGAAGATGGCCAGTGCTCCAAGAACCCAAGGATTCAAACATTCCGGTCTTGTATTAGCCGGCTAATCATCTGCGGCTCATACTTCGTAGACTAGATATGCTGTGTATCGGTAGTCATGCTGTTGTGTTACAGCCATAACAGGCCTCATGGTTAGCTGCTCACCTTTCACTGGATACTCACAACGGACTAGCTCTATGATAGGTCGATGGAGGCGTTGTGCTTATTTGTCATTCATCGACGGCGTGGAAAATATGCAACAAGTGACTTGATATTTTTGGTTGATTACGCTGAGGGGGGCATGTAACAGTCAGAACAAGAGTGGTGGTCGGGAGAAGCAAGTACATGCCAACAAGGACCTCCAATTCGGTGTCTCCGTGCTACGATGATTTCGAGGACCAGTGGGTCCTATATTTCCAGAAGTTAGCCTTCTTGGTTCTGATGACACCTATTTTCGGCCAGCTCTAGCAGCGCACTTACTGTACCTTTTAAAGTGGGGCCTGCCAACTAGCTAATCATCCAATCACCCAAGAGTAGTGAATCAATTGGCCGGCATCCTCGAGATAAGTGGCAGCTCGCATGTCATTGGCCCCCCGACCTTGCTTATGCGACTGAGCCCTTGCAAGAGAAATGGCGTGTCCGACCGCGAGCGAGACCCAACGCCTGGACTGGAATCCGCTTTGACCACGAAGTCACGTGGAAAATATTTTGCGGGGACGAGAGTTTGCTATATCGAGCCACAAGTAGCCATTCATTTGAGGGCCTGGTTTCTTTTCGCTTCATTGCCGCGGTTGGCCGTCTCCTGCAGGCCTATGAAAGGTTGCGTACGGGCGCACTTAATTGCTGCGGCGCGTGATTACACGATTAGACGCGACCAGCTCAGAGACGCGTCGCGCCCAGAATAGCCAGGATCGCTCCGTCCACCACCAGTGCCGCCGCCAGCTCTTCGGTCATAAACATTCGCGCGCTTCGTCCTCCACGTCCTCTTCCTCACCCGACAACACTGCATTCCACCGCATCCACATCCACAACAGATTCAAGCCCCGCAGCTCTTACAATCCTTCAGCCCATTTCTTTCTGCTCCCAGTTACACATCCGTCAAGATGTCTGTCGTGTCTTTGCTGAACGTCGACGTCCGCAACAATCCCGCGCCCTTCACCGCGCCCTACGAATTCGAAATCACCTTCGAGTGCGTTGAGCAGCTGAAGTCTGGTATGCGCATACCTGGAGCCCTTCAACGTACACCCTCGCTCACATTCTGGCAGATTTGGAGTGGAAGCTCACCTATGTTGGTTCCGCGACTTCGTATGATGCCCACCTCTACTGTTCCATGATCCGACCGCTAACATTACGGCTCGTAGTTCCGAGCATGACCAAGAGCTCGACTCCCTCCTCGTCGGCCCCATTCCTGTCGGCGTGAACAAGTTCGTCTTCGAGGCCGAGCCGCCGAACCTCTCACGCATCCCGAACAACGAGATCCTCGGCGTCACTGTCATCCTCCTCACCTGCAGTTATGACGGCAGGGAGTTTGTGCGCGTGGGATATTATGTCAACAACGAGTACACGGACGAGGCTCTGATTGCTGAGCCGCCTGCGAAGCCCGTCATTGAGAAGGTCCGCCGCAACATCCTGGCTGAGAAGCCTAGGGTCACGCGCTTTGCTATCAAGTGGTGCGTCATGCCTGTCTGCTGCCTGGCCGCATTCGTATTGCTAAACTTTCACCAGGGACTCGGAGGAGAGTGCGCCCGCTGAATTCCCGCCCGACCAGCCCGACGCCGACCTGGCCAACGACGACGAGGAGGCCTACGCTGCGGACGAGGATCTTGAGGAGGAAGAGGAGGTCAAGGCCGACGGCGAGGACGAGGAGATGGGTGGAGCCGAGGACACAACTGCCCCGACCAAGGACGATGACGACGCCTCTGACGCCGGCTCTGAGGACATCGAGGGCGAGAGCAGCGAGGATGAAGAGGACGACGAGATGGAAGGTGGCGGCGACGACGATATGGAGATGGACGACGATTCGAAGGCGGCTGGCAACAAGC
Organism: Diplodia mutila; assembly: GCA_022560015.1. Taxonomy (NCBI): domain Eukaryota; kingdom Fungi; phylum Ascomycota; class Dothideomycetes; order Botryosphaeriales; family Botryosphaeriaceae; genus Diplodia; species Diplodia mutila. The sequence continues at coordinate 88,667 of JAFISB010000107.1, read as the reverse complement.
AACAACACATGGCCGCACAGAACGATGTCATGGTCCACTAGAGGAGCATTTAGCTGGACGGTATGGGATATCCAAGGGCTTGACTAGCAGCGATATTATTTGGGCTTAGAAGTAAAAAGGGTGGGTGGTGGGTGTGCGCAGTCCTTGCATGGCGCTATGAGGTTTGACTTTTTTGCATGAAATACCTCGCCCATGGGACACCAGTTAGCACTGATAGATTATGAAGTTCAATAAACAGACGGTGGGCTGTGGCGGCGAGGGTGATCCAACGAGCTACAGTGATAAAAGAACTTGACAGCCAATTGTGCGGAGCATACGCTGCGCAGTTGCAAAGCTGGTCCGTGAAAGTGCACGATGTTTTTGGCCGTGTTTGCCGGCATGCCGATCAACCGTCTGGGCGACGCGAGGGCATGACGTTTCAGGGACCCCGCGCTGCCCTGCGCCCCGCCAAGTGCACCCTGCACTCCAGCTCTCTTGGTTTCCAGCGCGCCGGCCTTCGCAACCCAACCTTCCTGCTCACCTCGATGCTCCGCCGTACACCATGGCTCACCTCCTGCGCGGCAAGCAGGCGGGCATCCAGAATGATCTCTCCGCCGGTCTCACTTCCGACCACTTTCAGATAGACGACGTGTGTTGCCTCTTCCTGACCTGCATGCCCGACTGACGCGTTGCGCAGATCCGCCGTTACGGCATCAACTCGCAAGTCGCAAAGCTCGCCTTCGACCCCGTCCAGTCCCTTCTCGCCGTCGGAACCAAAGACACGCAATTCGGCCGCGGTCAGATCTATGTCTTCGGCGAAGGCCGCGTGAGCGTCGTGTTCCAGCTGCCCACCAAAGCCTCCGTCCAGGAACTCCAGTTCTGCGCCGACAAGATTGTCTGCTTGGATTCCAAACATGATCTCTCCATATTCTCGCTGGAGACCAAGAAGCTGGTGCGGTCCTACTCGCCGCCCGGCACTGTGACTGCCTTACACACCGATCCATCCATCGACTATGCGATGCTGGGCATGCAAAACGGTCAGCTGCTTGCGGTGATGTGATGTCCGCGGAATGCTGATCGTTATTTAGGCGATGTCCTTGTCTACGACCTAGACCGCGAATACCTGGCCCCTTTCAGGATACCATACTTCTGGAAAGAATATGATGAGCGTGCTCGCATCTCGCCTGTCGTCACGCTGTCGTTCCACCCTCGCGATATTGGAAAGCTGTTGATTGGGTACAATAATGGCGCGGTCATATACTCGTTCAAGCAGAACGCCCCTCAGAAGTTCTTCCACTACCATCTTCCACAGGGCGCACCTGGCGGAGACTCGGACCCAAGTTCCGTTAGCATGGCGAGGAGCCCCAGGTTGACCCAGGCTGTGTGGCATCCCACTGGAACTTTCATCTTGACCGGCCATGAGGACAGCAGTCTTGTCATATGGGACCCGAAGGACGGCAAGGACCCCAAAAACAGCCGCATCATCATGGCTAGGACTCTTCAAGACACGAATGTCAACTTACCTGGTGGTGGTGCTACTACCGCCGGCCTCACTCCTGAGACCTTTGCTGTAAAGGTGCCAATCTTCCGCATTGCTTGGTGTGCGAACCAGGACCCGGATGACACCGGAATCTTGGTTGCAGGCGGTGCTCCTACAACTCTGCCTACGAAGGGTCTGAACTTTTTCGAGCTAGGCAGAACACCCGTTTATCAGACGTCATCTTGGCCAATCCTTGCCGAGCACTTCGAGAACCCCAAGCGCCAACGAATCCTTCCAACGCCTCCCAATGCCGAAGTTGTTGATTTTTGTTTGATACCCCGTAGCTCGCCTCACTTTGGAGGCGCGCAAGACCCGATTGCCGTTCTAGCCTTGCTCTCGTCCGGAGAGATTATAACTTTGAGCTTCCCTAGCGGTCTGCCTGTCACGCCTACGAATCAGCTTCACCCTTCTTTGACTTTCATTCATCCTTTCATCAATCACTTCGCTCTTGCTCCCATCGAGCGGACGAGATGGCTTGGCATGACCGAGAATCGCTCCCATGGTCCAGCAATAGTGCAAGGCGGTGTTGCAGCTAAGCACCCTCTCAAGCGTTTCGAGAACCGCAACGTCGTCCAGACCGCTCATGCAGACGGTACCATCCGGTTATGGGATGCCGGCCACGGCGATGAGATTGAAAACCAAGCCGCTCTTCAAGCAGATTGCGCTCGTGCTGTGGGAAGACAAGAGGGCATTGAGGTCACAAAGCTGTCCCTGGCCGGGGCTACCGGTGAATTGGCCGTCGGCCTCCGCAGTGGCGAAGTCGTCGTGTTCCGCTGGGGAACAAATCCAAAGGTTGGCACAGAGCCGACTCCGCCGGATCCTAACACGCCAAAGGCACTCACAAACATCGTTTCGCGACGTGATCCTGCCCTCAAAGAGGGACTCCTTCCATTCACTCTTCTCGATGAGCAAAATGGGCCTGTTACTGCGATGAAACTGGCCGACATCGGCTTTGTTGCTGCTGGCTTCGAGGGCGGAAGCCTAGCCGTGATAGATCTGAGGGGCCCTGCTCTCATTTACCAGGCCAGCCTGCAGGATTTCATCAAAGGGGACAAACGAAAGAGCTTGCGGAGAAGTAGTGCGACAGCCGCACCGAAATCGGAGTGGCCCACGTCCATCGAGTTCAGTGTAAGTCCTGACCACCGTCCGAAATTAGAAGTCTACTAATGGCCGCAGGTTATGTCGCTTGATGGCGAAGAGTTCTCCAGCGCGCTTCTCCACGTTGGTACTAACCTGGGCCACCTCGCGACGTTCAAGATGCTCCCTGGTGCCGACGGCCGCTACAAATGCGAATTCGTGGGTGCAGTGATGCTCGATGACAAGGTTATCCGCATTGCTCCCATTTCAGCAGACTCAGGAGCTCCTGCTTTCGCCACGCAACGAGCTTTTGCCGGATTGCGTGAAGGCGCCAAGGTCAATGGTGTGCTTGTCGCCGTCACCCAGTCTGGTGCTCGCGTGTTCAAGCCAGCAACAAACAAAGGCGCTCATAAGTCCTGGGACGAGTTCCTCTGCGACAACGCCGCCGTCACCCGCTATGAAGACCAGGGCTACGCACTGGTTGGCCTCTTCGGCGATGGTTGTGCCAAGGCTTACAGCCTCCCAGCCCTCAAGGAGATCGGTTCGATCAACATCTCGCACACCATGGATGTCCGCCGCTTCGCAAACGCAACCATTACGGCCACAGGCGATATTCTTGGCTGGGTTGGCCCCGCAGAGATGGCGCTTATCAATGTCTGGGGCATCGGTCAGTACCTCGTCAACAAGAACGACGATGCGCTCTACAACCCCAACATGGTGATCCCGCCCCGCCCGACCATCAGCAACATGCAATGGATCAGCGGCTCGCAGCACGTCACGCCCGAGGACATCGACCTGCTCATCGGCGGGCCCGACCGGCCCCCGTCCAAACGCGAGATCGCGGCCGCGCGCGACGACGAACGCCAACGCCTGGAGGAAGAGCGTGCCTCGAGGAGGCATGTGGCGGAGTCGTCGGCGGCGGCGGCGGCCGGCGGCGGCGGCGCGGCAGATGGTAGCGGCAGTCAGGAAGGCTACTGGGCGTATCTGTCGCGGCAGATGAACGAGCGCACGGAGAAGCTGAACATCATGGGCGACAACATGGAGAGGTTGCAGGACAACTCGGCGGGCTTCGCGTCGGATGTGCAGAAGTTCGTGGCGAAGCAGAAGAGGGGAATGGTGATGGGGGCGGTGAAGAGTAAATTTGGTTTCTAAAGGACATTCTCGTCTTCGATGGAATGATTGGGTTATTCGCTTTTCTTGGGTTATACCTACGGGCCTCTGTCGCTGGTCGTACGTAGAGGCGTGAACGAAATTGATATGTGACATTAACTGGTTACTTGCTTCTCTTTGCTTACTGCGATAAGTGAAGACTGGTCAAATCGACACGGTCATCTTGATATAGTATGGATTTTCTCTATCTTCAGTGTAATGGGTTACGAGCCGAGAACATACCGCAACTGATTATACGTAGGCACAGAAGACACTGCGTCAGCGGCCTCAAGCGGGAGCGCGCGTGGCCGGGACCCTTGCTAGCGCGCTGCCGCTTGATGCAGGGTCTTATGTGCCTACAATCCGTTGCGGTATGTCCTCCAGCACCGCGATATGTCTTTCAGCACCGCGATATGTCCTACAGCGGTATGTCCAATAGCACTGCGGTCCTGGCCGCCCTCCGCTCAAGAATGAGCCCGTGTTCCTTTGCAACAAGAACCAGCTACCCGGAATTGCAACCCATGGCCGCGGCTGCGGGCCATGACGCCCTAGTCTGACGAGCCTTCTAGCCCATGCCACTTCGGGCGCACGCGGAGAGCGTCTTTTGATATAGGGTCGCAGAGCTCTAACTCTATCGTGTGACGGGCGTGTATCTGTTCCCAGATCTGTCCACCGCCTGTCCTAAAGCGACCTAGGGCCCATCGTCGACTCAGTTGGAGCATTCCGCAACAGCACGGCCCAAACCAGAGAGCTTGCTCACTCACTTCCTGCTATATAAGACGCCTGCCAGCAGCCTGCAAGCCTGTTCGAGCATCCCACAGCCTCCAATTCAACCGTGTTCCCGAAGGATATTTCTACCATTATTTTCTATTATTTCTACTCAGAAAGATTAGACATCGTTGCAACCTTTAAACCATCTTTCATCAACGACAGTGGACAGAGTGACTCGAGCATCTTACACGCTTTGTAATGTCAAAAACAGCAGAAAATGGTAAGCAAAGCCAAAATATGAGACTTGCTTTCCTGGACTCATGTGTGCAGGAACAGATGAATCATCCACGCGAAGCAATGATCCCCAATGGTCAGTTGAGGCTATCACAGGTGTCATTGCGGTTGTACTCATGATCTTGGTCCCCTTGACCGCATTTGCATACCGACACTATCTCAAGGGCTGCTTTCACGAATTGACCCGAAATTTCACTGCTTGGTTGAATCGTCGCCGAGGTATTTTCCCTCATGCGACCTGCCGCGGTAAATGAGGCTCTAATACCATGCTTCTTAGCACTTCATCCCCGGGATACGCTCCCGCTTTGGGTACCGCCTCATCCTTTCTCCGACGACTCTCCCTTGATCTTGGGTCACCTGGAGAGGTATGAGTGGGGCAACGCGCTTCGATTCCGCCAACCTTTCAACAGGGAGTCGTAAGCCGCCATCGGTGACCACGATGCAAATTCGATCGGTATATCCGAGTTGTCGTTGACCTTGGGTTGACCGAATATCGATTGTCTTTCAGAGTCGATACTTGGATCGCAGGTTTACTGTGAAGGTGGCATTCTTGAGTACTGTCATCAGCACTTACATCAAAGCTGTATCAAGAGTAACCGGCTAAGGCATGAAGCAATGTGTGAAGTCCGTTAGTTGTTTATTTGTCGATAAATTCATTTCTTCCCAAGTCACAGTGGCCTTCTGGTCCCTTGTCAACCAGACTTCGGACTGCTCGAAATGTGTAAACACGTGCATTGTCAGTATCTGAGGCTGTTGCTTCTTTTCCAGTTCTGAGCCTTCTTCGCCACATACGGACAAGCGCGTGCGCTCTGAGCCTCAAACAAGTATTCAGAGTTCAGCCACACACGATCGAGACCTTCAATTTCTCCTCGCTTCACCTTTGAGCTGAGAAGGCCAGGTCAATCCGGATCCCGGATCGTCCTGACGGAGCACAGCAGGTGACAGAAGATTTCAGCCCTCTGAGCACCACCGAGGACACTGCACACTTCCTACGTGGGTAGTCGAATCCAATAACCGGACGCAGATGTGAGTCTTGAATGCAGACAATCGGGTCTAGATATTGAATTCAGCTGCCCACGTGATGAGTCAGATTTGGGTGGGCTCAAATCTTCTGTCACCTGCTGTGGGAGATGCCAGGAGCGTCGCCTGCCGCTGTGATCAGCCACGGGATGACGGGGTGCGCAGGAATAGACACTACTGTCGATCGAGGCGAAAGAGGAAGCGAGGGAAGGAAACGAGGCGACGCGTAGAGATGCAGTGGGAAGGCTCAACTTATCCACGTAGGCAGACTGGGAGTCGTGACGCGATTTCGTGTTCCGCCGAGGAAACCGCGGCTGGACTGAACGCAGGCAGCAGGCTCCAAAGCGGCCATCTCATTGGCCACACTCAGTCCCTCCTTCTCTCTCTGCCTGCCGCACTGACCACCCCAAGCCCCTCCTTCCGCTCTTTCGTCCGATGTCGGATGGGCGAAAACACATAAATAAACGGCGTCCCCCCGCCCAGAATTTCGCTCTTCAGCTCTCTTTGCCATTTATTTGGCTTAGATCAAGTGTAGTATCTGTTCTTTTCAGTTTAATCTCTGAAACGTTCCTACGGGAACATCAAGATTAATCTTGTTTTTGGACCTCGGGTGGTGGCCGCTGAGCTTGCTCATGACATCTCCCACAGTGTCGCCCGTATTCGCACTGTTTCGGGCCGATGCGACATCTTGGTCTTTTCGTTGAGTTTCCTGCCTTGCGCAGGATCTTGAGGAAGAGAAATGACTGGTCTTCGGATGATGAGGGTGATTGAATCAGGATGAGTCCTGGCTGACTTGCGGTTCGAGTGCTTGCGGTGTTGGGGTTCAGGCGATTGCGAAGTTGAGCTGAGTAGTTCCCATCGCCGACCGGTTCGTGCCCATCACTGACCACTGCGTGAAGCCTTTGACGGCTTGGACAGGCCATCGCCGGGCTCCTCTCGTCCTGTGGGACTCGTCGCTGCATAATGGAGCGCCGTGATGGGGACGCAGACATGTGTCGGGCGCGCCGGTGGCAAAAATCTCAGCACCGTGAAGGCAACAGCGCGAAGGCAGCACCACCAGACCACAAGGTTCCTGTGACGCCGAACCTGCGCAGAGGCCTCAGGCCCGTCCAAGGACTCCGAGACTGAAGGCTGCACTCTTCCTATGGACATCGCCTCTCCCCAGTCCTGCAGCAGCTGGCGGAGAGGCTGGGCGAAGGTGGCCGAGCCAGGGCAACCGGCGGTGCGAATCCAGTGGATAGGCTGATCTTACAGCCTACATACTGTCGCTCCCAGCTTGAGGCTAGCAGCTGGCGCTCTGAATGCTGACCGTCATTTCTGCTGGTGCTGGATGGCCTCGAGCGTTGAGCCTTAGCCACGCATTTGCCACAGCGCTGCTGCTTGGACCTTCCCATCCCGCCAGCCTTCCTCACAGCAAATGTCGGAGGCAGCGTCCGCTCCGAAAGATACCAGGCCTCACAGAAGCGGCTTAACCAACGCCCCTCCTCGCCAGGGAGCCCCAAGACGCTGAGTGGCGAGATTACGCCACTGCAACATGCCGGCTTGGGGCTGGAGAGCGAACACTTGGAGATTGCTAATTGCAAGGCAGACCTGCGTTTACACAATCAGCCCAGATACCCAAGACTGTCTTCACTCCTCATCGAGTGCCGGCTCCATTTCCTCGCATTATCAACCAAAGGTGACGTGTGGATTTTCGGCTTCCACCGTCTTTGACGTGCTCCTCCAACAATCCCAATGAGCATCCTGCCCGAACGCCAACTCGTCGCCGAGATTTCATGATGCAACCCATACACCCTACGATGCACGCGCAAAAGGGTGAGACAATGGGTATTTGGGGGTTCAGGCGAGTCCTTTCGCGGTGTATAGCTCTGAGCCAAGCAGCCCATAGTCGTGATAGCGAAGCCCAGATAATCCTGATTCAGGCTCTGGCCGCCTGTGAGATATAGCCTTTGCATTGAGAATTTGATAGCATTGTTGGTTTCTGGTGCTATACATGCGGTGTGCAACGTCAACCGTAACGGCCTCCGGTGTATGGATTATGGGAATCTTGCTGATTACCTGGACTAACGCTTTAGCGACTTGGACGCTTCTGGCTACATGGATATTATGCATATTGCAGTAGTTTCGCACACTGATGACATGCCAACCACCCTGTCTGAGCAGCCCCGAGTTTGGGGTTCGGCATCTAGAAAAATCCGTGATCCATGGATCCCTATCTTTGAGATAATGACAACGATAACGAAAATTATGTGTGTTGTGGAGGTTACTGCTGGCGACAAGGCGGATTTGTGGCAATGTAGATCCTGCTGAACTGGCAGGCCACAATGCAATGCACTCAGATTCGGTGTCTAGTTCATCCATCGCCTCATCAAAAAGATTCATGAAATAAAATAAGTGGACCTCCCGGTGACGTTTTGTGTTGTTTCTCAGACCTGTCGCCAGCCTCCGTTTTAGGTGCGGGGTCGTGGCAATCCACCGACTACAAAACATGTACGTCTCCTTGCGCAACTGAGCGCAAACCTCAATTACCTCCAGCCTGACAACTAAAGAAGAGACTTGATACTTTCCAAGCACAATGACGAAGATCTTCGCGTAAGTTCTTATACAATGCGAATCCGCCCCCCAGCTCAACAGTTCCTGGTGCATGACATCATATCTTCGCCGTATCACTGTATATCGTCAGACTGACCAGAACAACAGTCTCGGGGCCACGGGCTACATAGGTGGTGACGCCCTACATGCCATCTCCAAAGCCCATCCGGAATTCGAATGGACATGCTTGGTTCGCAACTCCGACAAGGGTGCCTTGGTGGCGAAGCAGTACCCGAAGACCAGGCTTGTCTATGGAGACCTTGACAGCTCTGAACTTATCGCGGAAGAGGCTGCGAAAGCGGATGTTGTGTGCAGTACGTCTTCTCTTCCCTTTGATTTACGGTTGACCGCGATATTCTTCTCCCCACAATTCCCACGCACCACGAAGGACAGCAAAGTGAGCGAGCATCTCAATTGGAAGCCCTATTCCCGCCCAAACAGCACAGCTTTATCACGCCCAGACTAGACCATTTGAAGTAGAAAGAAAAATCCAGAGCCAGCACTCAACTGACCACTTCCGCCTTCCACGTAGACTGGGCCAACTGCGACCACGCCGGCGCAGCCAACGCCATACTCGCCGGCCTCTCGCAGCGCAGCGCCGGCGACCTGCCCGCCTACTACGTGCACACATCGGGCACCGCCATCCTCATGATCCAAGACCAGCAGCTGCAGGTCTTCGGCGAGCCAAACTCCAAAATCTACGACGACATCACCTCCATCGGCGAGCTCATCAGCCTGCCCGACCCGGCCTGGCACCGCGACGTCGACAAGGTCGTGCTCGCCGCCGCCAACGCGCCCCAGCGCCCGCTCAAGACCGCCATCGTCTGCCCCCCGTGCATCTACGGGCTCGGCCGCGGGCCCGGCAACACGCGCAGCGTGCAGCTGCCCGAGCTGACGCGGCGCACGCTGCAGCGCGGCCGCGGCTTCGCCGTCGGCGAGGGCAAGGCGCGGTGGTGCGGAGTGCACGTGCAGGACCTGTCGGCCGTCTTCCTCGCGCTCGTCGCCGACGCCGCGGCCGCCACCGAGGCGGCGTCGCCGACCACCAGGGCGACTTGGGGCCCGCAGGGCTACTTCTTCGCCGAGAATGGCGAGTTCGAGTGGGGCGCCGTCGCGGGCCTGGTGGCGGCCGAGTGCGCGCGGAGGGGCCTCGTCGAAAGCGCCGAGCTCGATCGACTGACGCTGGACGACGTGGAGAAGATGGTGGGCAATCACCTGATGGGCCCGCATTGGGGCCAGAACAGCAGGTGCAGGGCGAGCAGGGCGAGGCGGGAGCTGCGCTGGCGGCCGGTGATGCTGCCGTTGGAGGAGGACATTGCCAGGAATGTGGATGTGGAGGCCGAGGCGCTGGGGTTGAAGAAGGGCCATGCAGAAGTGGCGGCCGGGGATGCCTGAGCGGCCGAGGGCTGGCAGGATGAGGATGCACGTATGTTGCGAGAGTGAAACGAAAATCTAGACGGAAGTCTTTCGTGGGTATCTTTCGAATGGAACTACTTACACCAAGCTTGCTTGCGAGCTTGCATCGAGGAGAAACGGGAGCTTTCTCGCTCCCCACGACGTTGAATCGTCCACATAGAGCCAAACGCCTTCGCTAATGCTCAAGTTCAATGCCCTGGCCTCAAGTCCACCACCTGGAAGTCCAGACCCGGTGCTTCAAACACATGACCAGGCCTTTTGGCATCGGTGTAAATGTTGGTTACCGCATGAGGATGGAAGATGCCCGGTGCGTTGCAACTCAAAATTGCCTTCAAGCCGGGTGGATCCGTAAGGCGAAACACACCCCATCTACCATATCAGTCAGTAAGACTCGTCGAAATTGAGGAAAGCTGGCAACGTACGAAGGATCTTTACTAGGCGCACAGACGATAGCTATACTTTCAGGTAGCATGACCTGGTAGCCGCAATGGGTGTGCAGGTCTCTGCTGCTCATGAAACAAGTCTGAGAAGGATGGGTGTGTATCCAGCCGAGGACCATAAGGTCCTCGGAGTCGCAGTAGTCGAATATGGCTGATTCGTTTATCGTCTCGCAAGTGTCTGATGTGCTTTCCTGGTCCGGAATAAGAAGCCTCGAAATAAAAAGTGCATTCGAGATCAGGGTGCCGCAAAGGATGCCGCATGTTTCCAGGTTCTTCCTGGTATTCGACGACGCCCTGCGCAAGAATTCCGTACGGAGCGTCGGGGGAATGAAGACTGTCCGTAGAGGTGTGCCATTTTCAAGAAAGGCCGTCGGCTTGAAAGTGTAGTCTCCCGAGTCTAGTTCTTGATGTGGAGGCGGTGTCGCAGAAGCGGAACGAGATGGCGCGTTGGACACGTCGGAGTCCAGATGCTTCCCTGGCAACGGCGGAGGCGCAATCCCTTCCTGGTCTATCGTAACCTTATGTGGAATGCTTGGAGGTGATAAGGGAGAGCGGAGGGGATATTTATCGGGTAGTGGTGGAGCGCGCGTAGAGGTCGGCGTCAAAGGCCTCATGCCCGAATCGGCGTACGGCTCGTAGTTGCTCTTCTGTGGCACATGGGGATACTGGTATGTAGCGGTACGCGACGAGGAGAGTTCCGGATCAGCAGAGCCTCTTCGCCGTGCGACGGCCTCTTGTCCACGGCGACCGACTTGGGTGATCAATTGACTGAGGTCATCGGGCTCTTCATTTCCCCCATCGCTGGCCAGATTATCCTCCCAGTTGTTCCACATGCCACCCGTCCGGCGCTCTGCCTCCTCCTCGTCAGATACGCCGGCCTGGCGGACCTTCCTTTTGGCCAAGTCTCTTCGGCGAATTTCCTTCTGCGCGATTTTGACAGCGAGGTCGCGGTTCTCGCCGGCATCGAGCGCCTGTTTGCCTCCAAACAAAGAAGGGTCTGATGATTTTCTCGAGTGCAGAACAAGATTGTCGAAATCCCGGGCCAGCTGCGTAGGGCTGGCTACTGTTTGTCTCTGGGCGACAGTCCTCTTCTTTTCGGCATTTCTCTTGATCTCCAGAAACCTCTGGTGCCGTTTGTTTATCCTTGGCCTCAGCTCCTCCAGCTTGGGCAAGTTCCGCTGGACTATCTTGCTAGCCTCCTGCAGGGCTGGCTTGTTGGCAGGGTCTTTGGCTTCAGGGTGCTTCTGAAGCTTCTCCAGGATGAGCGTGGCATGGCGGAAGAGGAGGAGGTAGGCTTGTTGGTCGTTGCCTTCGCGTTCATAAATGCGGGCCTACAGAGAAGCGTGAGCAATGCAAAGCAAAGGGAGGCGGACAACGGACCTCTTTCTGGATGGTGTCGGCGCTGCGCAACCAATAGCGGAGCGGGACCATTTGGTCGTAGTCGAAGCTGCCAGCTTGCTGAACAATGTCCTCGACACTCAGCGGCTCGGAGATCCTGAAGGAGGCCATGTTGACGGTGGGGTGACTTGCTCGCGCGCCCCGGCGTGGTGGGTGCGAACGTCTAGCGGGAAACGGGGCGCGTGGATGACGGGTGAAACTCAGCAGACCTCATGGTAATGAGCCCAGCGCATTCTTCGGTGCCTGATGGCCCGGGCGGCGTGCGTCACTGATGGTGCAGCCGGTAGTGGCTCCAGAACCCGTAGGCGGCGTGTCGGGCGGTGAGCACTGGAGCGTGGCCCTGGCGTCGATCTGCCGCCGCGACTGTGACCTTTCGCTGCACCAGCGTCGCCACCATACCACCATGAGACCTTCGCTCGTCCAGCGCGCGATTCCGGATCGAAAGATCCCTGGTATGAGAAAGGCCCAATTCGCTCCACGAACGCCCGTTCTGCCCCTCGCCCACCGGCTGGCCGAGAACGATCCCCGAAAAAAAAGCGCACCTGCAACGCGCGCGGACATTGTGAGCCCAACTCTCTGCGGTACGTTGTAGCGCGCGCCTGGACTTGTCGACTAGCTGACACGCCTGCCAGACGATATCCTCTCCTACGTAGGTCCGTCGCTCGACCAGTACAAGAATTGTGACATCATCGACGTTAATCCAGGCGCCGGCCTATGGTCCTCCAAACTCCATGACTTTCTCAAGCCGAGACGCCATGTACTCCTCGAACCCGATTCTTTTTACAAGCCTTTTCTGCAACCTCTGCTTGACGCGCCTGGATCCACGTACATCAATGGCCCCGCCGGCGACGTAGTGCTGACGTCTGTGGCCAAAACTATGCAAGATGGTCTACTGCCTGACCAGCAACCCTTCCCGAAGGGTGATGCCCGTCTGAACGAACCGAATACCTCGCTGCTCCTGCTCCTGAATCTCAGTCTCGCAAAAGCCTCCAACATGCGCGCAGGCTACTACGTCACCCGCGATGTACTCAACATCCTCACAGGTACCGCTTGGGCACATACCGGCCTAGGTCGATATGGACAGGTGCGAATGCTGGTTTGGATTGGAGAATTCTATAAGGAACGGCTTATGCCGAGGGATTTAAACCACGTCGACGCCTATAGCGTCTCATTCCACCACCACACACGAACACACTCAATAGCCGAACAGCCCAATCCAAGAGGTGTGCGGGACGAGACGACGGTGGAACTTGCCAGTGCCGTTCGCGCCGCTGATAAAATGCGATCAGCCGGCCTCAACGTCCCATTCCATCGCCAAAACCGTTATCACCAGATGGCCTTGTCCCTTTTAAAAGACAGGGACGCTGAGGACGTTCAGGCGGAATTGAAAGCGAAAATCATTTCCGAGCAGTCTCCTCTCGAGGAACTAGAAGAGTTGCAGGTTCTTTTCCAGTCCAACGCTCCTTCAAAGCCCAATCTTGCCCCGTGGCGGGAGCGATTGGATCACCTCAAGCGTTGCACGGAAAAGAACTTGAAAGATAGGCGACGGAATCATATCAAGCTCATGCCGAAGTGGGCTATCGCTGACGAGATGCGCCGTCTCGAGACGACTGTCGTGGATGAAAATCGTCCTGCGCAAGAGCGTCTAGCAGCGAGAAAGCAATGGGAAAAGCTCAAGCCTGAGTTAGACAACAATATCACTCGAAGATACCCTAAAAGCACTGAACAACTCCTGTATAACACCATTGACCATCGCAGAGCCTTCTACCAGAATCCCTCAGTCCTGCAATGGGATAACCGGCCTTTCGAGCCTCTTGCTACTGAACCGCATGAGTTCTATCCTCAGCAGAGCTTATGCCTTTTGGATATCAACCCGAAGTCTCCACCGCGCGAACAGCCTTCCAGCGAGCAGGCTTATTGGCAGCGTCTTGCCACCAAGCTGTTCGAACGCAGTGCTCACTCAGTTCGGAAATCTTTGGATTCTATGCGTCTCGGTTCAGCCGAAGTTCTCCTTCCTGAGATAGAAGCAATCCACGATCCAAGGCGTGGAGGCTCGCTTGATGTCGAGGATGTGAGGGTCCGTACTCTCACTCCGGAAATGGTTGACGAAATTGTGGACGCATGGAAAAATTGGACCTTTCGACCAGAGGACTTGGAGAAGGACTTCACAAAATCAAGACCCGATTTTAGCGACTTCCTCGACGACGCCAACCCTAAAACGAGGTCCTTTTATGAATGAGCTAGAAACTTAGTCATACATATCCTCCATGGGGCGAGGGCCACGGGGCATGATGCATCGCGATATCCATGGCTTAATGGACTTTATTCGTCTTGTAAAACGATTCGATATAGTGATAGCAATAGATGCTTCTGAAACCTACATGACAGACCCCACATTTCCTTTTGGGGCCCCGAATGCCTGAAGCGCCTCGGCCACGGCCGTTATCTTTTTATACATGACTACACCAACCCATCGCACGTTGTGTTACATGAACTTTGTGGATACGAACTCCAAGCAGAGCTCTTTCCATGCCCATCTTCTCATCCGTATTCAGGTTGATGGCCCACGACTATTTTGAGCCCTTCATATTCTTCCCGCTTACGGGTTTTCCTCTCTCGCCTGCGGCTTGACCTTTCGTTTCTTCCGCCTTGCTGTATCCGCTGATCAAATCCAGCAGACTCTCTTCCGACTCTTGGGGTGGTGGCCCCTCCTCGCCTTCGCGCGGCTATGTGTTGAAAAGGTGCCGTCAGCTTTCACACTCAACATCCCTGCGAGTACCTCGACGTCCCCAGGAGACCGAAAAATGAGTGCCTACCTGCTCAGGATCTTCAGTTACCTCCGAGTCCCAACCGCGCCCGAACTTGGATCTGAAGGCGCGCAACCGTCCGGCCTCGTCCTCCTCGACGTTCAGCAGCTTCTGACTGCTCGGATTCCAGAGCGGGTGGTTGCGAATGTCCTTGGTGCTGCGGTAGACAGGGGCGGGCGAGGTCGTGCGGTGCAGATAGGTGCTGCCGTCGGAGAGGGTGATGAGCTGGGTGAAGGTGTACGGCCGCTTCGGCCGCCGCAGGAGCGTCGCGTGCCGGCATTGAGTCTTCGGGAGGAGGGCGGAGGCATTGCTGCCCAGGCGGTGCGCCGTGAGCGCCGGGGACGTGAGCGCGGGCGGCATGGCGTGTGTGGTGTAGTATGGTGTTGGTGTCGGCGGTGGTGCTGCGGTAACTTTTGATCGCCGACGACCAGCCCGCCGAGATGATTTTCGTTGGCGGAGCTCCGCGCATCTCTTTAACTTCCGCGCTCTCCCCGCGCCGTCACCCACTACACTTTTCCAACCGGCTGCATGCTACCTATAGCATACACCGGCAGCCTTTCCTGATACCGAACCCGTCGTCATGTTTACCTCACGCGTCGAAAGGCGCTTCTACCAGACCTTTTTCCGCTGGCACCGTAGGCAGTCACTGCGTTTCTCTGCATAGCCATTGGCCTTAATTAACGCATCTCTTAGGAACCATAACCCCCTTGAACGACGCCGCGCGCAAGTCCCGCCGTCTGCTATCTTCGTCTGGAACGAGAAGAACTTCCGCCAGTGACGAAGCCACGTCGTCCGACGAACCCAGCCCTACTGCGCAACCACCCATATCCGCTCAAGGAACCCTTCAAGGAACCCTTCAAGGCCCCCCCGCCAGCGATGGTCAGGGTAAACAGAAACTATCTGAAGAGGATGAACGCCTACACGAGCTCCGCGAAAGCATGCGCAACATTTTCTGCTGCGTCGCGCACCCAGTGGCAATAGTGACGGCGCTGGGCGAGAGCAACGCCGGAGAGAATGGTGCCGGCGTGTCGGACGACTCGTCCGGCGAGGTGAAGATAAGCAATGAGTGGGAAGACGTGCTCAAGACGCTGCGGGCCATGACCGTGTCGTCGCTCAACACCGTCTCGCTCAACCCGAGGCCCATCATCAGCTTCAACGTACGCATCCCGTCGTCGACCTGGGATGCGATCCGCACGCAGGGCCGCTTCCGCGTCTTTCTGCTGAGGTCGACGGAGCGCGCACTCGAAATAGCCACGCTATTCGCCAAGGGCGATGCCACGGAAGGCTTCAGAACCGTGCTGGCGCAGGGCACCCCTGTCCAACTGAACCGCCCCGGCGGTATACTGCGGATGGGCGCTGAGAGTTTGGAGTGGAAGGTCGTAGAGGAGTTTTCCGATCCGAACCCTGCGCCCTATATCAAGACCGGTGCCCTGGTGGGCTGCCTTGTCGCCCATGTGCTACCGGAGAAGTGCGTGCAGGTAAACGACCACATCATTGTTGTTGCAGAAGTGGAGTACCACCAAGGCGTTTCGAGAGAGTTCTCCCAACAAGGAGGGCACCCGCGCAATCCTGCGCTGAGCTACTTCAATCACGGTTATGTGAGGGTAGACCGGCCAGTGGTGGCGACCGCGGCCCGGAAACCGAGGAGCATGCAGGTTGTGACTGCTCCAAACAATGTCCGTAGCACCCGGGTGGCTAGCAAGCCAGATGGCACGGATGGCCAGAGTAAGGTCAAGGATAGCAAGAGTCTTGGGACACGGAGAGTCAGGTTAAATGGGGGCATTGTGCGGAAGATCACATTTTTTCCGGATGGTACTACATACAAGATCGAAGTTGACCCGGAAAGCGCAGATTACGGGCGGCAAGATGTGAGCGAGGCTCCTATACGGGAAATAGATGTGAGGGATGCTCCTATACGGAAAACATATGTGAGCGAGGCTCCTATCCGGGAAACAACCCCGCCGGACAAGGTTGTGCGTCGGGTGAGATTTGACCCGGGCGACTAAAGCGAGGGCAAGCATGGCGAGGGTGTGCCTAGTGACGAAAAAAGTTTCCTTGACGCTTTGTACATCAAAAGGATCTGTGTGGAAGACATTGCTTGTCTGATCATGTACAATACGAATGCCTTTCTTACCTGGGAGCATTGCATTCCTTTTAGACCATCGATCAAACATTTTTGATTGGAGCATACACACTTCACGGAAGCAGTTCTTTGAAATGATACCCGGCAGTCCTGTCAAGTCTACATTGCACGTCAGCATGTTCGAAATTATCAAGGAGAATGGAAAGGGGTACAGGCAGAGTAAAAAAAAGACGCAAGCAGCCAGCCTCTAGGAATTCCCTATCATGTGATTCATCTCCATTCACCAAAGTACCACCAAGCAAGGGTACCGACAGCATCAAAGCTAGTCTTGCAGAGACGTTGCTTGGTCCGCTGGAATACACCTCCTTTCGCTCCATCCAGGTTTATCAAGCATACGCACAACAAGAAGCATGCAGCGAATCTACGACAACGAGCGCAATGCATTGCCAATATCCTATATGCCAGCTTATATAGATCCTGGGTATTCGAGAATGCTGAAACCCCCCACACCAGCGTATCATGAATGACCAAAAGCCAACTCCGCCCAATGCCAATATCCCGATCGCCCAAGCATGCCGCCAAGCGCGCATCGTCCCCATGTTTGCTCACGTCTACTCCATACTCACGTCACCGCCTTGCTCCCCGCCCTTCCTTCTCTCCTCCATCCGCCTCCTCGCCTCCGCCACCAGCTCCCCCGCCTTGCCCACGCCCACGTCCCTCGTCCGAGCGTTCAGCCAGCCAACGTCCAACTCACCCAAGCCGCCGTTCTTGACCTCGGCGCCCACGCTGCCGCCCTCGCGCTGTTGTTGTTGCTGCTGCTGCTGCTGTTGCTGCTTCTGCGCCTGCTCGACCTTCTCGGCCTTCGCGGGTATCACGCCGGCCTCCTCCAGCGCGCCGATCTCGCGCGAGAGGTTGTTCGAGATCTCGCGGACGAGGGTGAAGTAGGTGCGCGTGTGCGTTTGGTAGGCTTCCTTGCGGGCATCGAGGGGATCGGAGGTGGAGTTGGAGGAGGGGTCGGCGGAGGAAGAGTCGGAAGCGAGCGGGCGGTTGGTTAGCGCGTTGATGGCGTGGCTGGCGGCGGTGAGGAGCTTGGGGACGTCCTGTGAAGTGGGTGGGTGGCACGGTCAGCGTTTTGTACGAATCTGGCAGCTTTGAGGTCGGGTTTTGATAGATGGTCGCACGTCTTTGATTTTGCTGAGCTCTTGGATGTGCTCGGCCGCGACATCGTTGCTGTGGGCGTCGGCGGACATGCTTGCGCCAGAGCGTACTGATTGAAGCGGAGGAGTTTAGCTAAGCGGGGTTAGGATACTCGCGGTTCAATTGGTTTCCGCAACGTGTCTGGGGAGCTCCAGGCGGAGGATGAAGAAGTTGAGGCGCCGATCGGTGCGGTGGGCGCGGTCGACGAAGGTGGAGGATCAGCGGCCGGGATGGCTTGCATTAGCGAACGGCGGCGACCAGAGGGCAGGCCGCGCGCTAAATCTTATTCGGACTCCCAGCCTCCCGAGCCTTCGCGTCGCGACGTGTGCGACCCTGCAAGAGAGCGTCGCCCTCACCAATCCCTCCGTCGCCCATCTCCTCCGCATCACACTCCTTCATTCCACGTGGATCCGTAATCTATGACGGAGTAGCTCTGCCTTCTCGGTCTGCTGGTCGTGAAGGGAGACGCAGCGCGGCGAAACGCGTGACGCCTGAGACGAAAAGTCCCGACCGGTAGCCGGAAACCTCGAGTCGATCGGTCGCGACGACGACATGTCCGGCCCTCAGCCCGGCGGTGGGCCCACGCACTCTCGCGGTGTGAGCGTGGGCAATGGTCCACCCAGTGCAGGAATGGCAGGCCCCTCCCAACCCATGGCTCCTCAAGGTGGCGTGCCTCCCGTGGGAGCGGCGCCTGGCGGCACTGCGCAGTCGTCCCAAAACCTAAACCACATTGTAGGTGCCTTTTTCTCTTTCCTTTCTGCTTTGGGCCTGCTGTCGTGGTTGGGGACCCACCGGACTCCTGGAGATTGCTTTCTATTCTGCCCGCGAGGAGCCCGCCGTACTTCCATGGAGCCGTCCCGTTTCCGCTGCTTGGGCAATATACGTCAGACTGCGTTGCTCATCATCTTGGCTCAACCCCAACCCCGCGGCCTATGTCCGGCGTTGAAGGTACCAGCGGCAGGCTTCCTCCATTCACACAAATGCCAACTGGCCCGCGCCTCTCGTTTGTTGGTCCTGCACGAACCCTTGTTTGGTGAGGTCATATGCCCAGTTACTTTGGACTGCCCAGTCTAGGTCGTGGCTTCCTCAACCTTCCTAGGTCACTGCCAAAACCGTGTGCCACGCTTGCCGTTTTACGCTCGGGCTTCTACCTGGAGGGTAGCTTCAGCCATTGTTTCAAGCAGGTGCGCCTTCACTTCACCTTACAACAAAGCCCGGGGCCATCGTCCGGAACCCGGCTCTGCAATCTGGACCAAACAGTTCCTTAGGTCACCAATCCGTTCCAGTGGCTTCGGCCATTACATCTGGACCCTGCAGGAAATCTTTGCGCTTCCTTGTTCCCGATCACGATGCCGACCCAGCAGTCTCCACGTGCAAACGCCGACACAAACGACCTGGTTGATAGGGTTCCACTTGCTAGCACTTATTAGATGAGCAAAGTGCTGATTCTCGATTTTTTTGCTTCTAGGTTTTGGAATATCTTAACAAGAAGGGATACAACCGGACAGAAGCCATGCTTCGCAAGGAGTCCGCTAATCAGGATGCCGATGGCCGCCCCATCGTCACTCGGGCCGAAGACCGGGGCGGTGGTCAGTATGAAAAGGCTTTCGAGCTGCTTCGCGCATGGATCGAAGACAACCTTGAACTCTACAAGGTTGAGCTCCGGCGATTGCTCTGGCCCATCTTCGTCTATTCCTACCTCGAGATGCACAGGGAATTCTACCAAAAGGACGCCAGCAGCTTCTTCAACAGATATAAAGACTCTTTCATCCAGGAACACGACCAAGATATCCGTCTGCTGTCGACGATAAGCCTTCCCGAGCACGTTGCGGACAGCCACATTGCGAACATCTACAGAGGCAACAAGTATCGCCTGACGCTGAGCAACATGGCATTCAACAGCCTTATTCAGTATCTGGAGTCCAAGGAAAGGGAAGGAGGCTCGGTCATCATCGGCCTTATGAACAAGTTCATGAACATCATCACGCAGGATCGTACTGCGACCGGCAATGAGAGGAGCTTGGCTGCCATGATCGCTCGTGGTAGTGTGGAAGAAGATTTGCCCGCCGAAGATGAGGGTATTCCTGGTCACAACCCTGGTTCGGCGAATACGGACCGAAATGCACCCCCGGTCCTCGCAAAGCTGCAGCTGGGAGCCCTGCCCATGGAACCAGATCTGATGGATGATGTGAGAGCCGAGCTCCAGGAAGAGGACAACAAGAACCCTCCAAGGGCTGGCCAAAACTCCCTCATGGATGTGTTTGAACAACGCATCAAGCGCGAATCGTCAGAAGAGGCACCGACTCGTGAAACAGTCCCTTTGCCACCTTCCCTGGCCCGTGATGTGTTGATGGAGGTCCAGAAGGTGAAGGAGAACCGTGACAGGTTCAAGATTGAAGGTCGCACTGGAGGCGTTGGTCCTGGCGTTAGTGTCTGCATGTTCACCTTCCACAACACATTTGACAGGTATGTCATCGATGCATCGTGGTTCAACGTGTGCTAACATGTGGCGTCCAGCATTAACTGCCTTGACTTCTCTGGCGACAACGAGTTCGTCGCTGCGGGCATGCAAGAGTCGTACGTCCGCGTATGGTCCTTGAACGGCAATGCACTGCCCTCAGTAAACCCAAACGATAAGCCATCGGCCTCCAAGCGTCTGATTGGTCACTCGGGTCCAATCTACGCCGTCTCCTTTTCGCCATCCACGGCCAACCCTGCCTCGGGAGGTCCCTCGACACGTTCCAAATATCTGCTTTCCAGCTCGGCCGACAAGACCATCCGTCTGTGGTCTTTGGAAACTTGGACGTGCGTGACAGCGTACAAGTCACACAGCGGGCCTATCTGGGACGTCAAGTGGGGCCCGTTCGGGCACTATTTTCTTACTGGATCTCTCGACCGCACGGCACGTCTTTGGACGACAGACCACATCGCACCGCACCGACTGTACGTTGGTCATGACAACGACGTCGATTGTGTGGAATGGCACCCGAACGGCGCTTACGTGTTCACGGCTTCGAGCGACAAGACTGTGCGCATGTGGCACATCAACGGCAATCCGCTGCGGATGTTCACCGGGCACACGAGCAATATTACCGCGCTTGCTTGTTCTCCAAGCGGCAAGAAGCTTGCTAGCGCCGATGACTCGGGAAACATCATCATCTGGGACATTGCGGCGGGTCTGCGTATCAAGCGCATGCGCGGGCATAGTAAGGGAGGCATTTGGTCGCTCTCCTGGAGCGTCGAATCTTCGGTCATCATATCGGGTGGTTCCGATGGCACGGTACGCGTCTGGGACGTGCTCCAAGAGACGCCCGAGACGCAGAGCGCCAATGGCAAGATCATTGCGGAGGGCGGGGCGGGCACCAAGATGGATGGTGGTGGGGCATCCGGATCTGGTGCTGCGAACAAGAAGAAGGCGAAGGATGTCGTCGTCACGGCGGATCAGATAAGCGCGTTCCCCACCAAGAAAAGTCCGGTGTACAAGGTGGATTTTACGAGGATGAACCTGGTTCTGGCGGGCGGAGCGTACATGCCCTGAGGGGATGGTTCTCACACCTTCACACATGGACGACGCATATTATGGTGGCATGGCTTTGATTTGTGATATCCTGGAGGATGGAACACAAAAACGGACACTGCGGGCCCGGGAGAAGGGACGGCTTGCATCGGATCGTGGGGATTATTTTAGCTGCAGACACGCTAGCCGCACAAGTACAAGTCCCATGATCAAAGACTAGGCGTGCACATGCATCTGGTGCTACATGCTACCTCGAGGTTCAGCAGCGAGCCGATGCCAAGGTTCAACGCAGCAATTAAAATAACGTGAGTCAAGGCAGCAAAGGTTGTGTCATGAAATGTCGAAAAATTGATTTCGGCATCGAGAGGGATTCTGGCGTCAACACGAGGTCAGCCACAAGAGCACTTGGTGCTACTTACTGATAGCGACAGCCGTGTCTCGGTCGAGACGGCGCAGAGAGACGGCGGAATCCCTCAGCCTTCCTTGGAGACGCTGGTGTTTGCAGGAAAGGCGGCGATAGCGGCAAATACGAGCAGGCGACGGCCAATGGGCACGGCATGGCGAGCTGCACGCAATGCTCACCCGAGGCGAGGCTTTCCAGGTTGGAGCAGAGGCCCGAGGAGGTCGTTCCGCCGAGGCTTGGCGGTCAAGGATGCCGCAGCACTCATTGGCCGGGGGCCTTTATCACGACGAGACGTTGCAGTCCGCGCCGCCGGGTAGCGTCTGCCACCTCCCACCCTCCTTGCTGCTCCCGGCAGGTCCAAGACCTTCTGGAAAACCGTCGGTACCAGAAGGATGCGCGCCGCATGCCGTGTACAGAGCCACTGCTCCGAGACGGAAGAGGGGCGGCGCACGCAACGCACGCAACGCACGCGACGCGGCCATCTCCGACCGCCTTGACGCGTACGCACGCAACTGACCGATGCAAAAACTTTGCAAAAGCTTCTCCGGGCGTTCGCAAGTGCCGGCGAGGAAAGCTTGGCGAGCGGCCGCGGACTCGTACGCACCCTTGGCTCTTGCTGGACCGGGGTAAGCGGCGGCGCCCAGACACCTCTTCTCCGCCGCGCGCGGGAGCTTGGAGATACGGGCCTTGCTTATCGTCGCCGTATTGACGACTCGGCGGGCGCGACGCCTTGGCACACACAGGCCGTCTATCTCTGGTACGATGGCGCAAGGATAGCGCCCCAAGATTCTGGGCGTCGGTGATGCTCAGCTACCTTCCTAATTGGATCGCTGCCGTGTGCTGCGTTGCCAGAGGTTATAATAACTTTGCCATGGCCCGCGCTCCCTTCGTTCGACCCTGCGTGCTTCATCCCAGCTAGATCTTCTTCTCTTTACCACTCACCACCCTCACGGGCAACCGCAACCATGAGCAGGATCATTGAGGACGCCGAGATCGCGAAGAGCCATGAGCCTGCCGCCCCGACTCCGCTCGGCGAGAAGGAGATGGAGCTGACCGAGGCCCCGCTCGACGCCGAGTCCATCACCACCGACAATTCGAAGCCCACTGAAGAGGACCTCCGCACGCTTTTCCGTGTTTCAGGAAAGATCCCGTGGACGACATATACCATTGCATTTGTCGAGCTGTGCGAGCGATTCTCGTACTACGGTACCACCGTCGTCTGTATGTTCTACCAAAACCAACCCCGATGTCTTGCCTGAGCGGTAGCACTGACCGTCCAAGATGTCAACTACATCCAGCAGCCCCTCCCTGCCGGTTCGAACACCGGTGCCGGTTTCGACGGCCAATCCGGTGCCTTGAACCGTGGCCAGCAGACGTCCACCGGACTGACAACCTGTAAGTCCCATAAACACGCCAGGGGTTTCGACGTTGCTCACTCCCGCCAGTCAACTCTTTCTGGTCCTACACTTGCCCTCTGATCGGCGCCTACGTTGCCGACGAGTACCTCGGTCGTTTCAGAACCATCCAGTGGTCCATCCTCATTTCGCTCATCGGCCACATGTTCCTCATCATTTCTGCGTCGCCCGCTGTTATCACCAAGCCGGATACCGCCATCGGCATCTTTGCCGTTGGCCTTGTCATCATGGGTTGCGGTACCGGCGGTTTCAAGTCCAATATCTCGCCACTGATTGCCGAGCAAATCACGGACATCAAGCCAAAGGTCATCAAAGACAAGAAGACTGGGCAGCGCGTGCTCTCCGACCCGGCCATTACTGTTGCCCGCGTCTTCCTGTACTTCTACATGATGATCAACGTTGGTTCTCTGGTTGGCCAAGTCTGTATGTGTCTCGATTCCTAATTCGTTTGCTGTTCAGAACACTGATTTGCGTGGATAGGCATGGTCTTCGCTGAGAAGTATGTGGGATTCTGGCTGGCATTCACCCTCCCCACCATCATGTTCTGCTTCTGCCCGATGGTCCTCTTCTGGTGCAAGAGCAAGTACAGGACCACTCCACCCAACGGCTCCGTCCTTGCGAAGGCCTTCCGGCTTCTGAGATTGGGTGCCAAGGGCCGCTTTTCTCTGAACCCTGTCCGCACTGTCGCAAACTTCAAGAAGGGCGACTTCTGGGAGGGCGTCAAGCCCAGCAACCTCGGAGATTCAAAGCCGGCGTGGATGACCTTCGACGACGCGTGGGTTGACGAGGTCCGTCGTGGCTTCAAGGCTTGCAAGGTGTTCCTTTTCTACCCTCTGTACTGGCTGGCGTACAACCAGATGACGAACAACCTGACCTCGCAAGCTGCTACGATGACGCTGAACGGCGCGCCCAACGACATCATCAACAACCTAAACCCGCTCTCTCTCATCATCTTCATTCCGCTCGTCGACAACTTCTTGTACCCGGGAATGCGCAAGATGGGCATCAACTTCACCCCTCTCAAGCGTGTCGCGGTCGGTTTCCTAATGGCCGTGCTCGCCATGATCTCGGCAGCCGTCACGCAGCACTACATTTACAAGACGGGCCAGTGCGGCAACCACATGAACTCGTGCAAGGACGCGGACGAGAACCAGATCGAGGCGCCGATCAATGTGTGGGTGCAATCGCTGCCGTACATTCTGATCGGTTTCTCGGAGATCTTCGCGTCCATCACGGGCTTGGAGTACGCGTTCACCAAGGCGCCGCACAACATGCGCTCGCTCGTCACGTCCATCTTCCTTTTCCAGTCGGCCATTGGCTCCGCCCTCAACCAGGCTCTCGTGCCGCTGGCCGCGGATCCGCTGCTCGTGTGGAACTACGCTGTCTCGGCCATCTTGGCCGCCCTCGGCGGCATCTTCTTCTGGATCTGCTTCCGCAACCTCGACAAGGAGGAGGACAAGCTCAACATGCTGCCTGACAGCGTGTTCAATGCGAACGACAGGCGCCACTCCATAATCGAGGCGGAGAGGGGCGAGGCGAAGCTTTAGAGGGTCGAATGGATCCAACGTTTACAGATATTGGGGGCCTTTTTGGGAAGGCCGATGGAACATTACAGGATGTTTTATGCTTGATGGGTTGACGACCACTTTTGATACCTTGGGAGATACCAATTCCATTACTCGATTGGACATATGGCTTTGCTTCTATAAATCATGTGATATACTAATCTCGTCGTGTATTGTAAGATCGGATAGTGGATGGCAGCTGGGTGCGCGAGGTTACCTATCTTGCTCAGAAGTATGTCGTGGCCGCATTATAAGTGATCTCGATGCTTTCGGCTGGTGGCGTCGGACGAATCGTGGTCGCTGCATAAATCAGCTGCCGCATGACTCGCGATAATTCTGTCCGCGCCGCATCCTCCGCCGGCTCTTACTGACTTGCCTTCCGACCGGAAAAGCTCCACGAGCAGCACCTTTCTCCATTGCCATCTCTCCGTTCTGCAAAACCGCCCCAATGATGCGGAGACAAGCCCTCAGAGTGAGTCCTTCCCACCTCCACTGCTCCAACTCTTAGCAGATCTAATTAATCTTGAGTCAATAGGCATCGTCGTCGACGCACAACGTCTGCGTCTTCTGCGCAACGCGCCTCAACAACGGCAACCTCCTCGACGCCGCCCTCCACCCGCTCCCACTCTCCTCCTCCTCATCCGCCCGCGGCGCCGCGACCACAGCCCCAGCCGCGGCTCGGTGTCTCCAGCAACGTCGCGGCATCTCCTCGTCACGGCCATCTCAGAACTTCGGCGGCGGGGCAGCAGCGCAGCCGCAACAGCAGCAGCAGTCACAACAACAGCAGCAGTCACAACAACAGCAATCAGCTACGATCGATTCAGAGAAGGCGGCGTTGGATGCATATTTCAGCAGATCATCGGCGCCGGCGGCGCCTGCATCACCGTCTTCGGCACCGTCTCCTCTATTTCGGCGGCAGGAATCAAGTTCGCGACGGCTGCCGGTTACGTTCCACAATCCTAGAGAGGACCGGACGCTTAGGGTACAACAGCAGTCGCAGCCGCAGCCGCAGCCGCAAGGAGGAGGGGGAATTGTCAGGACGACCGCCAGCGCTCCTTCGGGATACCAGGTTCGGGTCGAGCAGGCGCGGCAGCTGAGGGCGCAGCAGAAGGAGGAGGAGACGGCTGGATTCGACGCGGTCAAGGTGTTGCAGTGGAAGCACATGGCACAGCGGACACCCGTCACACCAACGAGCAAGGACATAATGCAAAAAACGCAACAAGTGACCCAGCGGGAGGGGAATGCTGTGAGGAGAATAACAGGGAGGAGGAGTGCGGGCAAGAGCTTCGTGGCGCTGAGCCCGGAGCAGAAGCTGCAGGAAAAGGAGAGGTTCTTGAGCAGGTTCAACCTGGGTGGAAGCGACAGCAGCGGTGTGGCACAGGAACAGCAGGCGAGGCCGCAGGGTTTCGTGAGGCCAGCGAAGGTCCAGGCACAGGCGCCGCCTACGGGTTCTCCTTCCACCAGAAATGCTGAAGACGACGCGTTGAAGGCGAATTTCGCTCGTCCTCCTCCTCCTCCTCCTCCGCCCGCCAACCCGGCACCGTTTTCGTTCTCGACCAGGTCTCAGTCCCGTGCGGAACCGCGACCTGATCCTGAGCGCGACTTTTTGACGAGTCGGTTCTCAAGACCGCCGGCACAACCACAACCCGGTTTTGAGCGCGACTTTTCGAGAGATCAGTTCTCGACACCGCCGCGGCAGTCACATCCTAGTTTTGAGCGCGACTCTCCAAGAGACCAGTTCTCGAAGTCGCCGGCATCAAGCTGGAGAGCTCCGGCTGAAGACATGGGGACAGCTGAAAATTTGGAGGCGGGGCGGCCTCAAGAATTGGAACAGGTGGATGCTACCATACCGCAGGTTCAGGAACGTGAACGTCCCTCGAGGTTCTCGAAGTTTGCTGATGTCGAGGAGGAGGAGGCCCCACGCAAACGAAAGGCTAGAGGTGGTCGGAGCAGGGCTGATGAGGAAGAGGTTGACTTTAGCCGCATCGAGCGCAAGTCGAAGAAGGACAAAAGAAAGCAGCGTGTTGTGGAAGTGGCTCCCCCGACACCAATTTACCTTCCAGAGTATCTCAGTGTTGTCAATCTGGCCAACATGCTCAGGGTTCGTACGGAAGACCTGGTCAGAAAAATGATGGAGCTTGGATATGAGGACATCAATAATGACGATATCTTGAATGCTGAGAACGCCGGATTGATCGCCACGGAATACAACTTCGAGCCCGTAGTCGCCGATCCCTCGGACGACCTCGACCTTTACCCCGCTCCAGAGCCAGAAGACAAGACCGTCTTCCCCGCTCGTCCGCCCGTTGTCACTATCATGGGACACGTCGATCACGGAAAGACCACCCTCCTCGACTATCTACGGAAGTCGTCGGTTGCGGCGACCGAGTTTGGTGGCATCACCCAACACATTGGTGCCTTCAGCGTGCCTCTCTCAAATGATAAAACCATCACTTTCCTCGATACCCCTGGTCACGCTGCTTTCCTCAACATGCGCCAGCGTGGTGCGACCGTTACGGATATTGTCATTCTTGTCGTTGCCGCCGACGACAGTGTCAAGCCACAGACTCTCGAAGCCATTAAACACGCTAAGTCCGCTCGTGTTCCCATCATCGTTGCCATCAACAAGATTGATAAGGAAGGTGCCAACCCCGAGCGCGTCAAGCAAGACCTGGCTCGTCATGGTGTTGATGTCGAAGATTTCGGCGGAGACATTCAAGCCATTCCCGTCAGCGGCAAGACCGGCCAGGGTATGCAGGACCTCGAAGAAGCTGCCATCACACTGTCAGAGATCCTGGACCATCGCGCCGACCCTGAAGGCCCGGTCGAAGGCTGGGTCCTGGAAGCCTCGACCAAGAAGTCCGGCAAGGTCGCCACGGTGCTCGTCCGCCGCGGCACGCTCACGGTCGGCTCCATCGTCGTGGCCGGCCAGACGTTCGCCCGCGTCCGCTCGATCAAGAACGAGGCCGGTGTCGACATCCCCACCGTTGGCCCCGGCATGCCTGCCGAGATCGACGGCTGGCGCGGTCAGCCCGAAGCCGGCGACGAGGTCCTCGAGGCACCCAACGAGCAGCGCGCCACCGAGGTCGTCGAGTACCGCGAGGCCAACACGGAACGCATCCAGCTGGCCAAGGACATGGAGGTCATCAACGAGCAGCGCCGTATGGAGCATGAGAAGCGCGAACGCGAGCGCGAGCGTGAGCGGGCGCTCGCCGCCGCCGCGGAAGCGGGTGAAGAAGACCCCGAAGCCGCCGTTGCGGCAGCAGAGCAAGGGGCACTCGAGGCGGGCGAGAAGGTCAGCGGACCGACGGAGGTGCCGTTCGTGGTCAAGGCGGACGTGTCCGGGTCGGTGGAGGCGGTGGTGGACTACGTGATGACGGTGGGCAACGGCGAGGTGCGCCCGCGGGTGATCCGCACGGGCGTGGGCGCGGTCAGCGAGTCGGACGTGGAGCTGGCGGCGACGACGGGCGGGCACGTGGTGGCGTTCAACACGGCAATGGAGTCGCGCATGGCGAGCATGGCGGAGGCGAAGGGGGTGCGGGTGCTCGAGCAGAACGTTATCTACCGCCTCGTCGACGACGTCAAGGCGCTGCTCAGCGAGCACCTCGCGCCGGCCGTCACGCAGCGCGTCACCGGCGAGGCGGCCGTGCTGGAGGTCTTCGAGATCAAGATGGGCCGGAAGAAGACGTCGACGGTTGCCGGGTGCAGGGTCACGAACGGCGCGATGAACGTTCGTAGTAAGGTGCGCGTGTATAGGGGGGAGGAGAAGGTCTACGATGGTATGTTTTTTCCCCTTTTTCTCTCCTTTTTCTTTCATATCTCCTGTTCTTGCGTTCGACAAGGCCACTGACTGATTTTTTTTCTTCTTCGTCAATACAGGCAAGATGTCCAGCCTCAAGCAGGTCAAGAAGGACATCACGGAGATGCAGAAGGGAAACGAGTGCGGCATGGCCTTCGAAGGCTGGGGAGATTTCAAGGCCGGCGACACGATTCAGTGCTACGAAGAGAGGTTTGAGAAGAGGAGTTTGTAGACGACGAAGTGGTGGGAGGAGGGAAAATTCTCGGCTCAACGTGTATATATATACCTTTGCGAAGTGGATGTTGATGTTGTAGAGGGCATGTGTGTACGATATGGTTAAGGGATACGAACTTTAGAGGATGATGCATGGGGTGATCAGGGAGCTTGTGGATAGGCTGGGGGCTTTTTTCTTCGCGCGGAGAAGCATTTAGAGGGGTACTAACGTTGGGCCTCATAGCTTCGGACAGCTCTGCAAGCGGGCACATGACGCTGCCAGAGATCAGTAGATGCCGTTTATATTTATTCGTGTGCCATTCACTGACTCTGTTGGAAATGCGGATGTATAGAGATAATGACGAGGGGTATATTCAGTCAAAATGAAGATATCAGGAAGACTGTCCCTTGGGGGCGGAGAGGTAATCAAAGGAAGTGAGTGAAAGGGCTCAACTATTTGGTTGGCCTGCGTGCAGACCTTCCTTGACTCCAGCTGATAGCGATGTGCAAGTTTATTTCTCCATGGTGGCCATCATCAAAGATTGTGAATGCAGAGTATCAGCTAAGCAATTCTGACCGACTGTCCGACCCGAAGGGGCGAGTGAATTATCTATTCTTAGGACCTCACTGGCGCTCTTCTGCAATAATATGCAGAATGAGAATGGTGGCTTCGCCTTGGAGGCGATAATTCACCTGATAGTGGGACAAGAGAGCGAGTGAAACCCCAATGGTTTTGGGCATTGACGCCTGATACTATACAGAGGACTTTCGCGACGATTCAACCAGAAATGCAAAACACAGAACGCCCAACCCATGCCGAGTTTATATCGCTAGAATTACAACACGCGAACCGCATCCTTTTCCCTTTTGAGATCCCGATAAGTGTAAACAGGTAAATCACACAGACTTGCGCAACTTGGCTCCCGCCCATAACACGGGTGCCAAGTGCTTAGGCAGATTGGCTCCAAACAGGCTAATGAACCAGAGGACCGTGAAAACAGCCACGGGTGTGAGCAGAAGCTCGGTGTGGTGAAGGAAAGGGAGGGCTGAACTATAATTAGCAAAGAAGAAATTGGAATTCAGCTCAAGGTGGGGGACATACCGTTGTAACCCAGGAAGGTGATGATGGTATAGTACCCAAAGGCGAGCAAGTACAGTGAGTTACCAAAAAGCGACGAAACCCAGAAGTCGCGCGCAATGAGAGGCATCAGAAGAAACTGAATGACGTAAAGGAAGAACCACACCGGGAAGAAGGCGCGGATTGAGACCTGCGTAGCTACGGGTTAGTCTGTGGCGGGCTCTCTGAACGAACTGTGTGACCGGACTCACGTCAAAGCAGTACCCAAACTCGAGCTGCTCTCCGTCGCCTGGCTGCACGAAGAGCCCTTGTCTCCGCCGTCCGGGCAGGCCGGGCACACCCGGACCCAGCAGCCTCCCAACCAAGAAGTACGCGGCCGTGGCGACAGCCAGGGAGAGGCCAATGAAGTGCACGAAGACAAAAATCAGCATTATGCGCAGGGTTTTGCCAAAGCCGTCGGCGTAGGCCAAACCCCAGGCGAGCGAGGTCAGGATCAGGAAAAAGGACAGCAGGTAGGTGAAGGCGGGATCAGGCCGATGCCAGGTGTTTTTCGTCTCTAGTGTAGCGCATCAGTATAGGCCACGAACGCAAGGCGGTCGAGGGATATTACGCTTCTACATGGAACGTCAGCCAGATGTCGGGCGCAAACGCGTCGCAAGAGGCGCAGGTTGCCTTACGTGGTAGTATATGGAGCGAAACACCTTCTTGGGTGCTATTATGAGGCTCATCATCTCCCAGACGGCAGTCTCAAAGTCCATCTGCGGAAACTTGAAGAGGCGCTTGAAGAAGCGCGGCATCTTCACGCCCTGGCGGCGGTTGCTGGGCACGGTGCCGCCGAAGTTGGTCGAGGGACCGCCATGGCGCGGCAGCGAGATTTGCGGGTTCATGGCGGCGGACGGGGCGGCTGAGCACGGTGAGGGCCGCTGCGACGGGTGGAGGTCTCGGAAAGGTCGTGTGCCTGGAGTGCCACGTCGAGTTGGGGCAGCTGAGGAGTGGTGCAGCGCGGAGCATAGTTGAGGTGAC
This sequence comes from Diplodia mutila, assembly GCA_022560015.1. Classification (NCBI taxonomy): domain Eukaryota; kingdom Fungi; phylum Ascomycota; class Dothideomycetes; order Botryosphaeriales; family Botryosphaeriaceae; genus Diplodia; species Diplodia mutila. Next base: position 57,954 of record JAFISB010000107.1, on the reverse strand, counting down.
GATCGGCGCCAAGGAACGGGCGTCATTGCGCAAGCTGGCGCGCTGCAAAGTCCAACGGCCTCCGCTTCCGTACGCCAAACTCACCACCTCCAAGCAACAAAACCTGCACAACCGCAGCCACCCGCCCACGGACAAAGGCGCTTGCGCACCCCCACCCTGCGTCCGGCCGCCTGTCCCGCCCCAGCGCTGCCATCGCGTCTTTGCGCGTCCGACCCCAGCGCCGATCCCGCAACTGACTGTGCAGCTTTACAGCTGTCGCCGCCCCTCAGCTGCAGCTGCAGCTACTCCCCCAGCCCGACAAAGCCTGCCCACCGTCACCATGGCCGACATGACCCCCGAGATGGCCTTTCTGCAGTCGCTGCAGTCGGATGCTGCCGCCGCCTTTGGCAATGGCAGCGAACCGCAACAGGGCGACGAGCCCCAGCAGAACGACCCGCAGCAGGCTGCGCCAGCCGAAGATGAGGACGAGGATGAGGATTACGACCCGTCCGCTCTGATGTCCGAAACATCCGCATACGATCCGACCTCCGCTCCCGCTCCAGCTGAGCAAACGTCCACGCCGACGCCGTCGCAGCCCGCCTCGCAGGCCCCGTCGCGCACCGCGTCGGCCGTGCCCGACCAGAAGACCCAGGCCAAGCCGCCACGTACGATGGGTGGGTTTGTCGTAGATGACGAGGACGATGAGGATGAGTCCCCCGTCGCAAAAGCAGCTGGTGCTCAGGGAGTGAAGGTTTCTGCGCCGGGTTCTACGCATACGCCAGAGCGTTCTGTTTCTCAGACTCCAGTCAATGCACTTCCTTCATCATCAAATGTACCAATACATAAAGCTGCACAAGATCAGGGTGTTTCAGGTGTTTCCAATGGCGCTCAAAGCGCACTTCCTCCTGCTGATTCCGCTGCGTCTGTCAATCCCCAGCCCCAGACCCACGCGGCTGTGCAGCCGACCTCCAAGGCGCGTCTGCCGCAGGACCGCATTGGCATTCTTGAAGACAGGATCCAGGAGGACCCACGCGGCGACTTGGACGCTTGGCTGAGCTTGATCAACGAGTACAGACGGCGTGACAAGCTCGAGGAGGCTCGTGCCGTCTACGGCCGCTTCTTCAAGATTTTCCCCAACGCGGTAAGCCAAACCAGCCCACTGTATTACCACTTTTCGAGCTGATATATGATCCCAGGCCGAGCAATGGGTGGCGTACGCGAACATGGAGTTGCAGGCTAACAACTTCTATGCCGTCGAGCGCATCTTCGAGCAATCCCTTCTCCAAGTGCCCCATGTTGAGCTGTGGTCTACTTACCTTACTTACATCCGGAGACGCAACAACCTCACAGCAGATGCAACCGGCAACGCTCGCCAAACCGTCTCCTTGGCCTACGACTTCGTCCTCCAGAACGTGGGCATGGACAAGGACGCCGGCCAGCTTTGGCAAGATTACGTCGAGTTCATCGAATCCGGACCCGGGAACGTCGGTGGAAGTACCTGGCAGGACCAGCAGAAGATGGACTTGTTGCGCAAGGCCTACCAGAAGGCTATTTGCGTCCCGACCGACGCAGTCACGGCACTCTGGAAGCAGTACGATCGCTTTGAAATGGGCCTGAACAAGGTCACCGTAAGCAACCCCCCGCCTCGGAATGATTGTTACCAGTGACTAACGCGCTTCTAAAGGGCCGCAAGTTCCTCCAGGAAAAGTCCCCTGCCTACATGACTGCTCGTAGCTCGATCGTTGCGTTGGAGAACATTACCAGGGATTTGAACAGGACGACCCTTGCGAAGCTGCCGCCTGCTCTTGGATTTGATGGTGATCTCGAGTACGTGAAGCAAGTCGACGTCTGGAAGAAGTGGATTGCTTGGGAGAAGGAAGATCCATTGGTGCTGAAAGAAGAAGACTCCACTGCATTCAAGTCCCGTGTAATCTTCGTTTACAAGCAGGCACTGATGGCTCTCCGCTTCTGGCCTGAAATGTGGTACGATGCAGCTGAGTTCGCTTTCCAGAATGACCTGGAATCAGAAGGCAATGATTTCCTCGCCAAGGGCTGTGAGGCCAATCCGGAAAGCTGCTTGCTTGCTTTCAGACGCGCTGATCGGATTGAAATAACGTCCGCAAACGAAGAGGGTGAAGACAGCGTCGTCCGCCGCGGCGAGCTCGTTCGCGAGCCGTACCAGAAAACGCTGGATGCTCTTTACGCTTTGATCAGCAAGACAAAGGCTCGCGAAACCGACATGGTCAACCGCATTAAGGACATGTATGCGCAGCAATCTGACAACAACGAGGAAGAACAAGCCGATGACGATGACGATGACCAGGAGGGCAACAGCGCTTCCAAAGCCAAGGAAGCTGCTCTTCAGGCTCAGATTGAGGCGATACAGAAAGGCAATGCTGCACAGATCAAACTTCTCTCCAGGACAGTCTCCTTTGCATGGATCGCGCTGATTAGAGCTATGCGCCGGATTCAGGGCAAGGGTAAGCCTGGTGAGAGGATTGGCGGCTTCCGCCAGGTATTCGCAGACGCTCGTAAGGCTGGTCGCATCACGAGCGATGTGTACGTTGCCAGTGCCCTGATCGAGCATCACTGCTATAACGACCCCGCTGCCACGAAGATCTTAGAACGTGGCATGAAGTTGTTCCCCGAAGATGAGGAATTCGCACTGGAGTATCTCAAGCACCTCATTGCAAAGAACGACATCACCAACGCAAGGGCAGTCTTCAAGACGACGGTCAGCAGGCTCGCGCAGAAACCCGAGACACTCTCAAAAGCCAAACCCATATACGCCTTTTTCCATGAGTATGAGTCGCATTACGGCGAGCTCAGTCAGATCCAGGAGCTCGAGAAGCGCATGTCAGAACTTTTCCCAGAGGACGCCCAACTCTCTCACTTCTCTCGCCGTTACTCTAAGCCCTCCTTCGACCCCACTGCCATGCGCCCCATCATCTCACCTCTCACACAAGCGAGACCGAAGCCTCCGCCGGGTATGGAGCAGCCAGCTCAAGTCACACAGCCGGCAGCGCCTGTTCCACAGCAACAGCCACCCGCTCCTTCCGTACCTCCCTCGGTGATCGACTCTCCCCGCCCTCCTCCCGTCCAAGCGCGCGACTCACCCAAGCGCCCATACGTCCCCGACGACTCAGACAACGACTCGGCAGTGCAACCGCGCAAGATTGCCCGCGGAGAGTCACCGCTCAAAGGTGCTGCCGGTCGACGCCTTGCTGCACAGCAGGGCCGCAATCTCGGCCGCGACGGTGCCAACAGCACACAAGCAGGAGGCGCCGGTGGACAGCCTACGCCTCTACCCCGCGACCTCACGTTCATCCTTAGCATCATTCCGTCGGCTCACACGTACAACTCTGTGCGGTTCATTCCTGAGAGGGTCGTTGATGTGCTACGCAACGTGCAACTGCCGCAGACATGGCCGCCGCAACACAGGATCGAGCCACTCCGCCAGATTCCTGGCGCCGGACACCCGATGGGCCAGATGCCTATGAACGGCCCCAATCCTTACTATCGCTAAAGGCTGCACCATCGCCATTTCACCTTCAAATCGTTTCACTTCGGTTGACAGTCAAACATGAAAGTGCTCGTACATGGGCGCAAATTGAGTGAAGAATTTCAACCTTTGGAAACTCGAGACAGGATGGACAGCTGCACGTACGGTAGAAGTAGTGAGGCTGCGTATGGCGTCGACAAGATACGTTACGGTGGGGTGCGGTAGCACTGCACGTACGCCGTCGGCCACGTATCTTCTACATTTGGTTTCATTCGATCACCCTTTCCCTTCCCACATAGCGCGCGGGTCTTCTCGGCGGCCGTTCAGTCTGGAAAGCAGGATCTCTTTCTCCCTTTCTCTTCCACTTCGTAAAACTGAGTAATGATGGGGAAAGTTTGAAGAAGGGCGGGCTCTATTCACAAGAGCGTGATGGCGTTTCCTCCAATCCAATTTCCCCTCCTCAATTGGTAATTTGCGATGCGCTATGAGTATTCGCGCGCTGGGTTTCTTTTCTCTATCTGCGGCCGATCGCTGCAATGACGCGGGCATGGGATATGTACAACAAGCAAAAAGACTATATCAATGGCGTCTGGTTGAGGACTCTGCAATCCGAATGCTGTCTGTGCGGTGATGTCCACAGTCGTATGCCTGATTGTTGCCGTGACTGCTCTCTCGAAACTCACGGACGGTTCCACGGACTGCTGTGTTGCTGTGCATTTGAGGCTAACATGGAAAAGTCCTGGGTCTACTAAAAGCTCTGGATGGCAGCATGTGCTCGGGACTGCAAGTCCGTCTGTCGCCACCACGATACCGCATCATGAAAGGACATCACAGTCATGACATTCGTAGAATTAAGATTCTTGAAGCAAGCAGACATGCTGCTAACAGCAAACCTGCCAGTCCGCTGTTGTAGCTGACTTCAATCAGTTTCCTCAATTCGGTCACATTCCATCGGAGCAGAGAATGTTTGCATGCGCATATGGAAGCCAACCCAACGATGTCTGAATGAGCTGATTCTTCTCAACCCTTCCCTTGTCAATTTCCGGATTCCTTGTCCTTTCTGACATATTCGCCACAACGTCCAAAATGACTTATTCGCAATCCTAGCTTTGTGTAACCTTACCCACCACCTTCTTGGCACATCTCGCTGTACGCCAGCACACTTTTGGCCAGCGCCCCGGTCCCATAAATGTTGTCTCGTCTAGTTCCCAACCAGGCACCATTCCACGCTCGGAAAGAATGGCAGATCACCAAGAAGTATCGAAGCGGCGCGCCGAGGGATTCTGCGACGAAGAAAGCAGAGTCTTTTTTGGCAACGATTTATTTGCAAACGTTCCGCCCTGTCCGTGACCACTCCAATGTCGTGAGCTTGGATACGTGTGGATGGGGGCGCCTGCGGCACTTCGAGTGTGAATCGGGCGACGCCGGTCGGGGAACCACGGTGGGAGCAACTTTTTGGGGGTAAGGTCGGATCTGCTGTGGAAAAAAAAAACATCAGCTCGTGCTGCCAGGGTCGCGGCGTCGTAGGGCTGAATGTGGGGAGCGGATGTGGGGGACAGGGCTGGCGTCAAAGCTTGTCGAGACTTCAAACGGAATCCTTTGCCTCGAAGTTGTATCCTTGTGTGTCGTCTACGCTGGAAGAAACTGCACAATCCCCCTGTCTTCTGCTCGTGATTGGTTTCTTTCGGTCGTTGCCGTTCGCATCGTCCGTCCGAGGCGCGCCGATGTCGTCGCTTCCTTCAGTGCCATTGCAGAGGAAATAACGCGCTGCGCCGGCGCCGTAACTGGAGATGGCGCAACCAAGGGCTGCATACTGATCGTCTGTTCCATTCAGGGGCTATGCAATCAAGCGAGCTGGCAATGCATGAGTCGAGCGGCAATGGCTACTTATGGAAAGCGGTGCCGCTGCTGCTTGCGGACATGTCCTGGCGTAGCGGGATATCCACAACGCCTGGCTCCGCGGACCCTGTACACCCGCCTGGGTCGGACCGTAGCTGAGAGATTGGTAGCTCTGCGCGTCCGTCCGATCTTGAATCCGCGGCTTCTGCTGGGCGCGTCAGGTGCGGGCGCAGGATCGCGCGCCGTGTGGCCAAGCAGCGCGGGCCTTCGCTCCTTCCTCGTGAACCTCTTTGGTGTTGTGCGGTGCGCGTGCCTGCCGCTGTGAGCGCCTCGTGCCTTCCTTGTTGTGCAGCGGACCCCGTGGCGTCATCCACGGATCCAGATCGACTGCCTACTTAACCTCCTCTCCTACGATCCACCAACGTCTTCCTCTTCCACAACCTCAAGACCGGCCTCGCTCCTCCGCCTTTCTTGAGCAAGCTCCTCGCTCCGCTACAAGCAAGACAAGGTACGTCTCATCCCGCTCGCAGAGAGGCGCAACGCATGTCTGCAACCCAACCTTCCTGTCACCTCGCGGCAAGACACTCGCACCCGCCAGCCATGCCGCTTTGCCTCAGTTGCGCAAGCCATCTGAGTCAGCTGGATGGATGGCGGCGAGTTACGTTGTGTCCTCTGCAGCGTGATCCGCATCATTATCTGCATTCGCCGTTCATCATCATCAGCCGCACTCACTGCTGGATTCGACTTCACTTCTTCACATCTTCACTTCACGCTGCATAGCAACACCATCTTTCTTTGCAAGACAACAGAAGCTGACGCCGCCGCAACAGCACTCACTCACCGGAAGCGCTTTCGACAACAGACACGCCCGCCCGCCTCCACACACACACAAAAGAACATTCCCTTCAAGTCAAGTGAGTATTCGCCTTTGCTCCTCAGCTTGATGCGCATCATCAAGCTGGGGCACCACACCGCATCATTGGACCGTGTTACTGACGCAATTTCCATGCAGAAGTTCGCAATGGCTGGTGCTGGAAAGCGTCGTGCCAGGCTTGAGGCTGCCGCCTCGTCCAGCGGCGAGCCTTCATCGTCGGGGGCCCAGTCGAGCCATTCTCCTGGTGTTCAGCGCAACAGCCCTGAACAGTCGTCCGAGCCCCGCTCTTCTCCTCAGTCGCTGCCTCGCTTCGATGGCAACGCCGACCCTCAGCGCCCTGGCGCCACCTACGAGATCAGCTCCCGCAATGTGCTGGACTCGCTCGGCGTGGCTGCCTTCTTCGCCTCTCAGGGTGTAAGTCAAAGTCAATTTTCACCCATGCTACATGCCTGTTACTCCTCGTCCCGTTCTTTGCGGCCCGCCTCCGATTCTGTTGTGCCGTGCAGCCACATGCAGGTGCAAGTTCCCATCTTCACGCAGTCCAGTCACAAGGCACCCCCCACAACGTTCATGTGTCCTCCCAACAAGCTGCGCGGTACCACATGGCGGTCCTTGCACTGGCCTCCATTCGCGTGATGGAGGTTGAGCTGCATGTGGTGCCAGCACTCGCAGCTTGGTGATGATGGATAAAAGGTGTCCTGTTCTTCCTCTTCCTCTTCCTATTCCTCTTCCTCTTTCTTTTCCTCATACACAGCGACAGCGTCTGGTTGCACTCTGTTGTCACACCAATTGCTCAAGCACAGTCCACACTCTTCTACATCACCACCATCTCCTTCACACTCGACTCTCAAGATGGCCGGCTTCAGGCATGCGGACGTCAGGACTAACGATGAGGCACAGCTTGCCATGCCCAGCTACATCCCACCCCGTCCTGCCAAGCTCAACATGCAGGGCAAGGAGGTTCCCGTCAAGTTGAACACGTTCAACGTCGCCCAGATGCCCACCAAGCCCGTCTACCAGTACGACGTAAGTACATTCTCCCCCGTCGGCATTCATCCATAATGCCTTCAACAGCTGCTGACAATCCATCTTTCGCAGGTCAACATCGGCTCCGGCACTGAGAAGCGTGGCCTCATCATGAGCGTCTGGGAGTCCAAGACCGTCAAGGGCAAGCTCGGCAGGGGCTGGCTGTTCGATGGTAACAAGATCGCCTGGTCGTTGAACAAGATGGACTCTACCACCCTTGAGGTCGATCTTGATGTCGAGCGTGGTCGCAATCCTCGTGAGGACCGCAAGGGCAAGAACAAGCACCGATTCCACATGCGATGCACCAAGACTCTTCGCTTCGACCTTCTCAGCGCTTATCTTGCCGGCAAGACGGACTATGCCAACGAGATCACCGAGTGAGTTCATTCCCTGACCATGCGACGCTCACAGATCATACTGACATGCTTCAACAGAGCCATCATCTTCCTGGACCATCTCATGCGTGAGACCCCCTCTGGCAAGTTCACGCAGATCAAGAAGTCCTTCTTCGCCCGTGGTCAGACCCGCGCTCCTCTCACCGGTGCCGTCGAGGCCTTCAAGGGTGTCTTCTCGTCCATGAGGGTCTCCACCAATCCCGCCAACAAGCCCTGCTTGACCGTTACCGTCGACGTGGCCAACGGCACCTTCTTCCAGGAGGCTCGGCTTCAGGATGCCGTCTTGCAGATGATGAACATGCCCAACCCTTCGGCGTTCATTGGTGCATACGCGAAGGCTCAGGAAAACTGGGACAAGTCCATGTTGAAGACGAACCTCAAGCGCCTCAGCAAGGTCAGGGTCGTTGTTCAGCACCGTGGTAAGGACAACGAGACCGGCCAGCTTCCGGTGTACATGATCGACAAGATCATGTCGCGTACTGCCGCCCAGCACAAGATCGAGATTCGCGACGGTGAGAATCGCTCGTGGATGACGGTTACCGACTACTTCCGCCGCAAATACAATATCACTGTCCTCGCCGGTCTGCCTCTGGTCAAGATGACCAAGAAGGACATCTACATGCCCATGGAGCTCTGCATGATCATGCAGAATCAGAGGTACCCCTTCAAGCTTAACGAGAAGCAGACTGTGAGTAATACCCTTGCTTTTATGCCACGGTTCATGGACTGACTTCTTTTTTCCAGAGCAACATGATCAAGTTCGCTGTCACCCCTCCTCAGGAGCGCTGGAAGAGCATCGACCACGGCCTCGACATGTTGAGCTGGCCTTCCGATCCCGCCCTTGCGCATTTCGGCCTCAAGATTGACCCCAAGCCCGTTGTTGTCAAGGCGCGCCAGCTTCAGCCTCCTCAGGTCACCTTCGGTGGTACGGGCAACCAGGCTCACGTTGCGCCCAACGAGGCTGGCAAAGGCCGCTGGATGCTGCTCGGCAAGAAGTTCCTGGGCAAGAACACCGTCCCGCTCAAGTCTTGGGGCGTCTGCGTCATTCAGGGCCGTGGCGCCGTCGAAGCTGAGCATGCCAAGCGCTTCTTCGCCCGCTTTGTCGAGGTGTACAAGAAGCATGGTGGCGATGTCCAGAACCCCAAGCCCGTACTCGTTCCCGGCAACATCCAGCAGGGCGCCGAGATGGTGACGAACTTCTGGAACGCGACTGGCAACCAGAACCAGTTCAGGCCCCAGCTCCTCTTCTTCGTGGTTCCCGACCGCAATGCGGAGACGTACAACCGCATCAAGAAGATTTGCGAGTGCCGCCTTGGTGTCGTTACCCAGTTCCTCCAGTCGGCCCACGTCACGAAGAACCAGGACCAGTACATCTCCAACGTCTGCATGAAGGTCAACGCCAAGCTTGGCGGCTTTACCTCCAGGGCTACTGGTGCTCTTGTCAAGATCGCTCCGAACAACGCCAAGATCCCGACCATGGCTATTGGTGCCGACGTCTCCCACCCTGCTCCTGGTGCGCTCAAGGATGGCTCTACTGGCTCTTTTGCTGCCATCACTATGTCGTTGAACACGACGCTGACGCGCTATGCGGCCCAGTGCGATACCAACGGCTTCCGCGTCGAGATGATCTCGACTCCCAACATCGACAGCCTCCTTGGCCGCATGGTCACTCACTGGGTCAACGATGTTGGTCAGGGCAGGCTTCCTGAGCGTGTCATCTACTTCCGCGATGGTGTTTCGGAGCCCCAGTACCAGCACGTTCTGGAGCAGGAGGTTCGCGACATCAAGAACCTCTTCAAGCGCATCAACCCGAAGCACACCACCAAGTTTGTCGTGATCGTCGCTTCGAAGCGCCACCACGTTCGCTTCTTCCCGGAGGGCAAGTTCGGTGACCGCAACGGCAACCCCAACCCCGGCACCCTCGTCGAGACTGGTGTCACGCACCCTTTCCAGTTTGACTTCTACCTCTGCGCTCATTCGGCCATCAAGGGTACTGCTCGTCCCGTCCACTACACGGTTCTCATGAACGAGGCCGGCATGAGCTCGGAAGAGATCCAGCAGATGCTCTTCGAGCACAGCTTCCAGTACATCCGCTCCACGACTCCCGTCAGCCTCTTCCCTGCGGTCTACTACGCTCACTTGGCTTCTCAGCGTGCTCGTGGCCACGCCTCTGACGGCAACCCTTCGTCTGGTAAGAAGCAGACCACGGAGCCCAAGGAGACGGCTACTTCGACTTCTGAGAAGACTCCCACCGAGGTTGCTCCCATCATGCCCATGAACAACAGCCAGGGCATCGACTTCTCGATGTGGTACATTTGAGAGGTTCTTATCTCCTGGGCTTCTTCAATTTCGAGGTTTCTCACTGGTCGGGTCTGGTGAAAAGTGGGCAAGGTGATGGGTTTGCCACAACGGTTTGACGGTTCGGACTATTCTAGCTCAGCGGTGACATTGGGTATTGCATTGACTACTACAGTAGCCAGCTAGCTCAAAAATGCGAGTTGAACGGGCTCCTCGCTATGATGTGTCTCCTTGCTCGAGTGGCTCGACTTTCCTGTTGCTCATCTTCGTGAATCAGTTTTCCGACAATCAGTGCCAGCCGAACTTCCATCCTACTAAGGAGCCTGTTCCAGCAACCGTGTTCTTTTTTTTTTCCCCCTTGGCTCCGCTTCGCGGTCATTTGTAGCCCAGAATGCTGGAGACGGTATCGTCAACGGTGCTCCCGCTAGTAATTCATGTCGAAACTCATAGCCAAAGCGTGGTGTTCCGCGCAGCCGTCTCTACCGAGGACCCCCATCCACTGACTCCATTTTGTTGATTATCTCGCGCGTAATTGCTTCATTTCTTCTTCGGCGGAACATCATCTCCGCGACGATAGACGGTGCTAGGCATTTGATATCAGAAGATCACGGGATGGGGCGTGGAAACGGGTCTCGCACTCAGCAGCAAATGAGAGAGAAGGTCAACGGGCTTTCACGATTGTGGCGCGCCATCGTTCGCCGCTTTCCGGCAACAACGCATGTCTCGCACACCTTGCTGGCATGGATAACATGATTTGAGTGCTCCTGCATCCGGACACCGGACCGGTGAAGAAGAAGTAGTCAGTGACGCCCCCAAGGTACCCGATGACACTCCGCCTTTCCGCGCCGACGTTCAACGGCGTATCGGGGCGGTGGACCGGCGGTGGGGCCAACAACTTCGACGCTTTCGTTGCCCGCCCGTCGTGCCATACATGCAGGGGCCACAATCCGCAGCTTTGGTTTGAGCACCCTCGGGGGGCAAACAAACCTTGCAGACGGGAAGAAAAAGGAAGGAAAAAGTTAATAATGATCTGTACGATCTTTCACCGGGCCAAGACGTGTTTCAGAAACAGTGGGGAGGCAAACCGGAACTTCGCGCGAGAAGATGAAGAATGGCTGGAGCTCGGGTGGGTCAGTAAACGGCGGTATGGCACGAGCAGCCGAGAATGACGAGGAGGTTGTGCTGGTGGGTGCAGCACAGCGCTAGCCGGGAGGGGAAAGCGGCCAAGCAAGCAAATCGTCCACACCCAATGAATGAGTATACGGGCGAAATTGATTGAACTCATGGTCAGAAGCCATGATTCAATGTTGCGTTACATGCGTGCGAGTGAACGGCTTTCTTTCCGGCTCGAAGTGTTGGAGCCGAGCTCCGACCACGCAATGTCAAGAATACGAGGATGATATGGAGGTCAGAGTACCGTTTACAAGTTCAAGACCACTCTCGCGAATCGCAATTACCCAGACCGCAGCGTGGTGGCGTCTCTGTGCTCGATCGATACTCAGATCTCGTTCATACGCCTCCACCAAAGCCCAACGCATCGGCCCCGGTCCAAGCGTCTTTACAACAGCCATGCTATTATAGCGCATGCGATCGTGGAGGGTCTGTTCTTAGCAAGATAAGCTTAAGTCTCACGATCTTGCATGGCGCTACCAAATCGCATCGACCATGCTGATCTTGCCGAAGGAGAGGTTCAGCCTACCGAACCTTCCTCTCGCAACGCTGGGCCAAACTGGGAAGGCACTGTCTACTGTTCTCTCCCGCAACCCAAATAACCCTCATCACATGGCATACGAGCCGTGTAAGCGATCGGATAGGGCCGACCGACTAATAACACGGCCAAGCCAAACCATCAGTTTCAGCCACGATATGTAGTGTATGTACAGTACGCCATCTGATCACGGAAGCCCAGGTCTTTGCGTAAAAAAGCAATATAAGCAAACCCCTGCGTCGACGAGCCCGAACCCGAAAACTCAAAAACCCTCCTCATTGTGCGTCACGACCTTCCCCATCGGTACTTACCACTAGCATTCGACCAAGCTCGCTAAGTAAATAGCACAACACGGTCCCACATCATTGAGATCTGGAGCCGTCTCCGCATTCCCATCGGCATCACCCGAAGCTAGCTTCGTACCCTTTTTGTTTTAGGTTTATTTTCCCAGCGCCGTGGTAGCCGGGACCTCGAGGCGAAGGGTCCATTTTCCTTCCCCCTAACCGTTTGCGCTCACATGCGATCATCTTACGGCAATGGCCGCGCCCCGTCGGCTAATCAGGCACATGAGTTGGAGGGACAATGTCTGGACGCCTCCATTCGACTCATCGTGCCTATTGGTGAAGCTGTTGCAATATCGATGAAACCGGCCTCGTATATAAGAATTTTTTTAACGCAAAAGCTGTACGAGAGTCTGCAGAAGCTCAACCACATTGTGAGAGCCCACTTGAAAGCGCCTCTCGGAAGATGTATAATATCACTTGGCTTGCTTGGACGGTGAAGGTCTGATAATGATCTCAATTTGATAATAATGCAAGGAAACGGGGTATCCATACTGGTTGTTCTGTGCCATACAAAACTCATTACGAAAGCGCTATGCTATCCGTTGTAAGGAACAATAAAGGATAGGAAAGGGTTTTTGACCCAAGAGTGAAAGGTAAGGGAAGATGTTTTCTGGTATCCTGTATGAAACGAGCAGAATGGGCTTATTTTTTGGTGGTGCTGGTGGTCCCTTTCTGCTAAACCCGTCCACCGGTTCTATGCCCCCATCCAACAGTGAAAGAAATTAATTTTGATATTTCAGACTGTCCTCCTGCCCACCGACCGACCAAATGCTACAAAGAAATGAAGACAGACTGTAAATTCGGCAACACAGTAAGCCGCTCAGTCAGCTCTCACCCACCGGAAGAATCCAACCCGGAGCGCCAAGCGGGGCGAAGAGGTACTAATGCATGCGCACGAAACCCAGAAGGGAGAAAATAATGCCAAGAACCAGAACTTCTCCACAGCTCATCACATGGAGTTAGCAGTTTTGCCTCTGACAGCAGAACCTAGAAATAAGGAAATGGCAGGGACGACTCCCCCCTACAAAGAAAAATGTGTGATCAAAGACAGAGGGTATTGTGAGAACGTGACGCGCAAGCATGTGCACGAGAGTTGGTATCACCACGCTCAGAAGGAAGAGAATAAAAAAACATAACGTGCATGCCGCGCCGTAAGGTCGTAACCAATTGCTGCTAAGGATGCAGCTGAATCGATCGTATCCTCCCTGCAAGTAATAGATCAAATCAGAGAAAGTGCAACTGCAAACCCGAAGGATTAAAAAGGTGTAGTCCCCATCTGGGAGTCAAGGCAAGTGAGACCTGGCACAACGGGAGCAGTGTGGACGTCGCGATCGAGGTGGTTCTGAAGGCCGTCATCATCAGTACTGCGATCTTACCAGCCTCGACCGTCTCCGCCAATGCAAGCGCCGCTGTCGTCTCGGATGGTTCCAAGTTGCAAACCTCAAGGGGCTTCTAAGGAAAGCATCTTCGAGTTAGCGCTGTGGAGAGTCAAAAGCACTCATGAGGCTGCCATAGGATTGGGCGAGGGCAGGGCCGGACATGTCATCCTCGTCCTTGGCCGCTTCCTCGTCACCCTGCTCCTCTTCCTTCTTGGCTTCCTCTTCGGCCTTGAGCCGCTCCTCGCGCTCTTTGTAGATCTTGTCCCTCGTGTCATTGGCGTAGTCGAGCGCATCGATATAAGTCTTGAACTTGACCAGCTCACGCAAAAGGTAGGCAGATTTCTTTTCGAAGTTGGCCATAGCCTTCGCGGCATTCGGATGGCGAGGAGAGAACTAGAAAAGTCAGCATGCTTGATGCGAAAAGAGACGGGAATTGAACCTACAGCAATCATCAACGGCGCCCTCAACTCCTGGTGTCTCTGCATCTCCTCCTCCACGTTCTTGACATACGCCGACAGAGCCTTGTGCTGATCGACTTCCATTAGGTTGCTTGCCATCATGCTCTGAGTCGGCGGCGTCCAATCAGAAAGGACGACCTTATCACCGGGAAGCCGCGGCTTCATCGTGCCATGATCCATGGAGCTGCGGATAGAGCTTTGGATGCTCTGTCGAGGCGCACCATTACCAATTGTCGTCGGAGAGCTCTCTGGTCTGCCAATGAGTGCCGTGTTGATAACGTTGTCACTCCAACCATATTCGATGTTGCTGACGCCACCAACGAGAGGTTCCTTCGACAAGCGTGCAGACCAGTAGTTTGCAGTCTGGACATACTCCCTCACAATGTCCCCGGTGCCTGCTTGGAAGAGGTGCACCGCACCGGTGGGTAGCGAGAGCGCAAACACGTGCGGCCTGGTCTTGGAGTATCCTGGAGGCGGCAAGGTACTAGCCATGGTTTGGCGAAGCAAGAAAGAGTGGAGTTCTTCTGCGTTGTCCGCCCAGTTACCACCGCCCACAACGCCACCAGCAGAAGGCCTCCTCTTCGCCTTCGACCTGGCAGCCTTGGCATTCATGTTGAAGGTGAAAATCTTCATGTAGCCCTTCTCAATCACAGCGAAGACCTCGTTCCAATGGCGGTCCTTAGACTTCTTGTCCATGGCCTCGAGGTGGTGCTTGTGCTTCAAGATACCTTCCTTAGCCCACGGTGGGCCATGAAGCTCAAGAGATTCATCCTCGAGGAGGGGAGCAGTACGGCCAGATTCCTCATAGCTTGCAATGGTGTGGTTCTCCTCATTGCCCTCACGAATAATGGCCTGGCTGAGCGCATTTGCAAATCCAATGGACTGTTGGTAGTCAGGAGCAGCAAAGTGCGTTCCCAACGAGTCCACAGACATGGAGGTGCCGGTTTTGCCCATGGAATAGGTGCTCCACTTGCTCGACCCAGCTGGGCTGAAGACAGATTGGTCGTCCAAGCTGGTTCGGCTCGAACCAATCGTAGAGTTCGGATATAGCTTCGGCCTCGACCGAGTCTTCGAATTCCATCGAGCAGTTGCTGAGCGGAACTCGCTGTGACGGCCGCGGTAGCTTGTGGTATCCGAAGGAGCTTTGCTGAGAACAGACGGTGTCCGCCTCAGGACGCCAGCAACCGAAAGATTGTTCGATGATTGCGCAGGAGTACTGTCGACGCCGTGCAAAGGAAGCTTTTGGTGCTTGATCGAGCTGTAGAATTCCTTCAGGACAATCTCAACCTGAAACTCCCAATTCTTCATCGAGCCATCAAACGGAGCTTTGACTAGGACGGTGCATGCATCACCAGCACCGGCGTCCGGATTCGTGGGGTAGCCATCCGAGTCCATGCGAAGCCCCATGGCTGGTCTGATTGACAGGCGATTCTTCGACCTCTTGGTGGTGAGGTCCACGGACGGTCTCTGCCTGTTTTCAAAGGTTGGCGATATAGGTGTGGAAGCATCGTCCACAGGTGTTTGGCTCCGGGATTGGTTGTGTGCGTTCTCCTCGGCTTCTTCCAATTCGGCATCAACAACGCTGCGAATAGTCGGTAGGGTGTTCTTCACGAATTGACTACGCGTCATTCTCGACTCGATATCCGCCATATGAAGATCAGTGTTCAAAAGAAGCAATGAGTAGCAGATGGTGTGAACCGCGCCTATACCGATAGTTAGCATGGATGAGGATCTGCAAACTTGACGACACGTACCTGGCGACTTGAACCCATGGTTTGGGTTGCATTCACACCATCTGTTAGCGAACGCATCCAGAACTCGGTCCACCTCTTGCGTCTCTCCTTTCAGAATTAGTCTGTTGCATAAATCCCGCATGGCGAGCAGAATGCTGAATCCGGTCCACTCGTAAATCTCCATGTAAGCCTTACGACAACGTGCACTGACGGCAGTTTTCTCGCCAAGCCATGCTGCAGACCTGCCTTTCGCAAGGAAACTCTCGTCGCCGTCGTAAATTCGCTGCGCCTTCTCACGGTCCTCGTCCGTTGGTTCTTCGCTGGCCACGACAGGGGTTGTGCGTTCGACCTCTGCCGAGGTTCTGACATCGCCACCCTCGACCTGCACAATAGGGAGGCTCGATGCGGACTGATAGGCGTCGCTGGGAGTGACGGGCGAGCGATCGGCAGGAGACGGTTGTGTTCCTAGCGAAGACTTGGCGCCTTCCAGGGGCAGGGAGAGAGAGGTTTGTTCATCTAGTTTCTCTTCCGAAGACGTCGGTTCGAGCCAGACTCGGTTATTCTTACCATTGATGTCACTGTCAACGGTCTCCCTTCTGGACGGTGTCGTAATAACCCAGCCGTCCTCGTCACAGCCACTGCCTTCTGCGAACGCAGATGGATTCTGCGCCGCTGAAGAGCTCGGGTACGCCTCCGTCCTCTTCTCTCCAACGTTTGCTCTCTGTCGGGACCCGAGGGTTTCCTTCCCTGATGATGTGTGTTGGATGGCGGATGACGCGGTCGGGCTGGTGGCAGGTCTTCTGGACTGCTCAGGCACGGCCATCGTTTGACCTTTCGATGCGGTTGAGAGATTGCCGGCTTTGTCCTCTTGCTCGCTGCTGTCGGCGAGGAACGAAGAGTTGTCGTTCGCTCTACCAGATGCCCCTTTGCCACGCTTCATCTTGAGTTTATACTTCGGGCTGTCCACGGTGCGGTGGTGCAAATCTTGAATATCCTCGACCGCAGGTGCCACCCCGTCATCTGTTCCACGCGAGCCAGGTTTGACTGTGCGGATAGTCGCATCCCTGTGGGGCGTGTACTCAGGTGAAAACCCACCGGGGTGGTCGTCGCCGTCGTCTACGGGACTCTGCAGTTCCCTAGTGTCGTAGAACGCTTCGCGGGGAGTTGCAGCCTGCTGATCACCTAGATAATCCTTCATCGCATTTCGTAAGCTGCTTGCCGCCGGGCTTGGTAGCACCGACGTTCCAATATCACCTGCACGCTGAACTTGTACAGGTACCGGGGGTGGCAAGGGCTCTTCAGTCACAGACTTCTTTCGCCTGCGGAAAAATGAGGAGTTCTTCTTGGTCAGTGTCCTTAGCGGCTGGGGATCTGTGGGCTGTTTTTGCGGTGTTGATGTTGGGCCAGAACGAGTAGTTGCCCTGGGTGGGTTTGGCAAAGTATTGTGCTGTGCAGGTGTCGTGGAAGGGCGTTTCACCTGCTCTGGAGAGCGGGTGTCGAGAGGTGCTAGCTGTGGCGTTACGCGGGGTTCCTGGGGCGGCTGGCTCCTGCCGCCTCCGAACACACGACTGAAGAACCCACGGCGCTCCTTGGGTGGCTCTTTGGTTTGTGGCGTCGACGGCTTGCTTGGTGTCGTGTTATCGGCGAACGCAGGGATTGGCGGGAGTTCTCGAATATTGACCGCGTTGACGAATTCGGTGGCCTGGGCCCGGATGCTCGCGTCTGGGCCCCGTGCCTTGCTGTTCCACGGCCCCTTGCTTGACGACGAACGGATACTGTTTCGCCTTGACGCCGGTGCCGGCACAGCGGGAACATGGACCGGCAGGGACCCGAACGGCGATTGTTGAGACACATAATCGTAACCCGACGCTGAAGGTGGAGGTTCGTCAAATCTACGCGGTCTCGTTGGGATGGTCGGCGTGGGCGCAGCATCATAGGCTGGGAAGTCGAAGACATTCGGTCTGCCTCTGTTCAAGACGGAATCGTACGCCGATGTAGGCGACATCTCGTCACTGCCGAACGGCCGGCGGTCGTAGCCGTTGTCAAAGCTGGCCGACCGATTCGTGTGCCTCGAGCCGGGAGGGAGGATCTGAGTGCTGTAGCCATAGTCCACGCTGGATGAAGAACTGCCTTTCCTGCCCTGTCCTCTCGAATGCTGCGCAACACTGCCCTCGCCGTACAACGGTTTCCGAGCAGTGTCGGAGCTCAACCTTGCCGAACCATAGCCCCTGGACCCCATAGTTTCCATTCTGTCCAGGTCGGAGCGGAAGTTGCTGGTGCTGTTGCTGCGGCGGCCACGGAGGTGGTGGTGCGCGTAGCGGGAGGAGGGGTCATCGTGAGCGTCGTAGTCAGAAGGTGGATGGTTATGGTGAGGGCTGCGGAAGTGCGGCGGCGGAGAGAAGCGCGAGACGGAGGACTGGAAGGGCTCGTCGTCGTCGTCGTCGTCGTCGTTGAAGCCGTTGTATAGGCCGAAATGCATAGCACCACTCGTCCCGGGGTTGTGGAGGCTGTCGAGCGAGAGCAGCATGTTGTCGACGACCGACTCACGCGTCACGTCCCTGAAGTGAAGGTCGTGCGAGTCGCGCGACATGATTGACAGCTCTGTGGCTCCGCTGCGTCTTTTGTCTACCGGCGTCTCATCCTCGAAGAAGGTTGTCGCGTGGTTCGCAGACTGGGTATCCAGGGCGCGCATTGGAGCCTTGCCCTTGTGCTGGGTAGGCGTGCGAGGCGGCGACTCGTCACGCATAGCTCCTTGGGTGACTGCAGGCGCGGAATGGTTCGAAGCTTGTGGCGGGAGGGATGGGTCGCGAGCTTCCATAGCGCCGCCTCATGGGCGTCGCGCAAAAGGGTCTGGCGGCGAGCGCGCACAGGACTCCGTGCTGCAAGCGGCCAATGGGCTGGAGAATGCGCGCGGGAAATTGCAGTCTGGCCGGCGACGCGGTGCAACTGCTGCAGTGCTGGAGCTGCGGTGGACCTTGATGCCCCTGGAGCGCGATCCGCGAGGTGGAGCACTGGCCAGCGGGAAGGGTGAGCGTCAACAGCCGGCAGTGACGGCGGAGACCATGACCTGCCCACGCGAAAGGCTTGGGAGGGCGTGGTGTCGCACGCTGCGGGGCTACCCAGCAGCACGGTGGTTTTGAAAAATGCCCCTGGATTGTCTTGCGCCAGGCGAGACTAGCCGCCGCCGCCCCGACTGAGCAACCGCCGGCCGAGCGCGCTGCAATTAAGGACAGCCGCGGCTATAACAGGGCGAAAGCGTCGCGCTGCGTCCCCCTGCAGCAGCCACGGACAGCTGGGGCACGACGATTTGCGCGCTCCCCCCAAGCGCCGCCTGTCAGGGCCCGCCCTTGCGTCCACCGTCGCCCCATCCGTAGCGCATCAAGAGCTCCGCAGCGGCCGGCCACGTTGGATCCTGGCGATCGCCCGCTAGAGTCTCACCAAGTGCACTCCAGAGACCGGGTTGGCTGTGCCTGGAGGCGCTGCCCGCCACCGAGACGTGCCCTGTCAGCGCTATCCGCCATCCCAGCGCCGTTCCAGCCTGGCAAGAAGCGATGGATGCACTCGTGGGCTCAGCGCGTGGATGATAACGCGCGTGGCCTCACAGATGCGCGCATCCAGCACATCCACCACCACACCCTCCCGCTGCCCTCAGCTCAATGCGATCGCACCGCCGTGCGCCGCGCAGCCAGTGCCGGTGCTGCATCCGCAATGGCGCACGCGCATCCCCTCGCCCATACCTACGCGAGCCCTCGTCCCGCGCTTTGAAACAGCGCCCAGGACAGATGCCGGTCATTGCCCCTCTGATCGCCCAGCGAAACAACGCGTGCAACGCAAAACACCATCTTTCTCACACACACAGCGCCCAGAGCTGCTCCCGACAGCAGGCCCGCCCAGCATCTTGAACCCCGGCCGCGGCTGCCGCCGTTGAACCTTCTTCGCCCCACGTCCTGCGGAGACCGCTCAGCACGGACTCGGGCCCCGCCTGGTCCACATCGTCATGGTATTTATCCTTATCCGTACTTTTCATCCGCCATTGTCGCTCCTGAAATGTTCTACTTGTCCTCGAAATGGAGGTGGTGTATCGCATCTCCTCCCGTTCTGGCCGGTTCCTATCAAGCAGAAATTCTACCCATCTTTGGCCAAGACTCCCGCTGCCCTCCGCCAATAGGATGTGCCTTACGCGTCCCAAGCTTCAGGTTGTCTCAACGCTTAAGCTTGACGTAAACTAGCTTTCCCCTACCTTATACTTTCCGCGTCCTCCGCCCTCGGGATGCTTTCCAAAACACTGGCTTGACAGCCGGAGCCCGGGAACTAGTCATGCCCTGCCTCCCTGCTTCATGGTGTCTTCAAGCTTTTGCGCCATATCCGCCTTGAGCATCCATGCCATCAGCGTGGCCAGCCCCTCCACACGCTAGAAGACAGGCCGATTTCCCAACCCAGCGACCCAACTGGGCAATCAGTATGCATACAGGGGCTACAAAAACGGCGTGCCTTGAAACTCTTTTTGACGGTATTCTCAACGCAGTGGGCTTGAATGGGGAAAGCGTCCGCAGCACCAACTCCTTTCGGCATAACCGTCACCGATCTAAACCGGCATATCTCGTGGGTGGGTTTCAAGCGAAGCTGAATGCCGGCAGTGTCTCACCATGCCTTCAGGACCCAGCTCCGGTTCTGGCGAGTTAGGTTGTGCTATTGCTGCCCTACCAGCCCTATACGAAATCATCGAAGAAGTAAAAAGCAATATAATGGCTTCTAGATGCTCCGCTAACTATTCTACTGAATCACGCACATTGGCATCTGAGCATTCCCAATCATCACATCTTTTTGTCCCCACCTTGTCGCAGAAGCTTCTCGCCCGCAAGCCAAGGTCTGTCGGGCACCTTCGCTCGCAGGCTACTCATTCATTGAGACCCATTGCGCGAGGCGAACGTAATTGGGTGCAGAAAGCCTCACTTTTTCTCCTTGACAACAGTAGATTGAATCGTAGCCTCACAGCAGGGACAGAAACCCCCGGTAGTAGGGCGCATATTGCACATACTCAACCGCCCCTCGGGCCCGAACTTGTCCGGCCGAAGCAGTCTTTGTGTCCACCTCCGACGTACAGCAAACTCGGCGTACTTTTTACCTTCGGCCCATGTACCTTTCGGTCGTGTTATGGTCCATCGTCTTTCCCCCTCTTCCGATCTCCCTACTGTTTAATTGTACTTCCAAGATTTGCCCTTTGTCTCGTGGTCAAAAGCGGAATGGGGAACGCCATTCCCGACAAGCTTCAGTTCGAATCATAGTAGTCATCGACCCGTGCATAAAGTTGTGGCAGCGTAGTGGAATGCGGAAAAGAAAGCAACTTGGTGCGTGCTCGCGAGATTTAGTCTCGACGCCCTTGCCGCGTGCCCGCTGTCTTGTAAGAACCGACCATGGTTCCGGGCTTTAGCGCTACTTGTCTTGCAGGTATGCGCAGTGTTGTTTATTTCTTCGTTCATTCTTATCAGCTCCTGATGATGCGTAGCAGTGCATCGAATTGGTCCGATTGGAGCTTTGGGTTCAGAAGAGAGAACTGGCGTCAAGTCAACCGGTCTGGAACTGCCAGCACTGCGACGAGCCCAGCCAACGTGATATTAAAATTCGCCCGACATCACAACCGGTCAGACTAGTAGACCTTGGTAGCTTCTGGGCAGTAGAAAATTTTATTCGTATAGCCGGGGAATGTCCGAGTCTACCAGTCTGCCCTGCGGGCTACAAATCCAAATTCTCGTAACATAGCGTTTGTCGAGGACTGTATCCTAATTAGATATCGCTCTCGAACCACTCTCTACGTCATTCCTAATGTTAGCGTTTGGATACTGAGTATCCTCGCAATGTATGCGCTCTTAAAATGTGTGAGAAGTTACAAGTACTATAACTTCAATTCAGCATTTTTAAAGGCTCATACGGCATCGCTGGAACGGAGAAGAGAAAGAAGCCTTGCGTTGCTGCCGATAGTCACGCCAGCACATCCTCCAGCGTCGTTCCCTGTTCAGCACGATTAAAATATCCGAATTCATGACAAAGCCGCAGGGTATGCAGCTCTCTATACGCAGGGGCGTCGTGCCGTGCCGTCATCCAAACGACGTCCATTTCCAAGGCAGCGCTGTCTGGTTTGCCCCTTTCCGTGCCGACCGCAAGAGACCTTTCATTTCTTGCCCTTCTTCTTGTTGGCCAGCTTGTTCTTCTGCAGCTCCCTCTGGCGCTCCTGGCGCGCAATCTGCTCCGCCTTTGCCTTCTCGTGCTCCGCTTTCTCCTCGGCCTCGGCCTTCTTGCGCGCAGCCTCCTGCTCGCGACGCTCGCGCACGAGCTTCAACCTCTCGAGATCTGCCTTCGCCTGGTCCGTCTTGCCCTCGGCGTGCAGCTTCTGGTAGCGCTCTTTCGCCTGCTGGGCCTCCAGTGCCTCGCGCTCGCGGCGCGACAACTGGCTGACGGGCGTGTCCTTGCTCTTCGATGGCGGCGGCGCCGCCGATGACGACGCCGTGGGGGCGACGGCCTGCTTCGCGGCCTTGGCGGTATGGTTGGGGTTTGCGGGCATGTCGCCTTCGTCTTCGTCGGACTCGGAGTCGGAGGGCGGCAGGTCGCCCGGCTCGGCGGCTCTGGCCTTCTGCTTCGCGATCGCGGCCTCCTTGCGCGCCTTTGCGGCGGCGCGGCGCTCTTCGCGCGTCATGTCCTGCTTCTGGGGCTTGTCATCCTCCGACGAGGATTCCTCCTCAGAAGAGTCCTCTGCCTCCGAAGACTCGTCCTTCTTGTCGGTGGGCTCCTAGCGCAGGAGTCAGTATATGCTGCGAGTGAGACGTTGTCGAGGGAGCCTCGTGTAACGTACACCCCACATGCCCATTTGTTCGCCATCAGGGCCAAGAGGCGCGAGATTTTTGCTGAAGTGCTTGCCGCCTGCCACCAAAGCAGTCAGAATGTATGAAAATAGATAGCTGGTGTGTATGGGTGCGTACCGCCACGCTTGGGCTTCATGTACTTTCCGGCGCGTCCTCTGGAAGACATGTTTGCTGAAAATGTGGATTTCTGGTGCTGATGTTCGAAGATCGCCGGCGTAATAGCTTATGACTCGAGCAGGGCGTGGGGTTTTCAGCGCAGTGTGGACGTGGGCGTCGGTTCGAACAGAAGCCCTGGGCAAAAATGTGTGCGGAGACGGTGGTTGACGCGGTGAGTTGGTCGACCACGGAACAAATCAGGCGGGCGGTATTTGCGGGTGACTGGAGGGGTCTTGTGGTGCTTTGGGCAGCGAGCGAAACAGCGCTCATTCTTTTGTCAACCGCCCCTCCGGCCCGCCCGGGCTTAGCGCCAGGGCCTGAAATCCCTTCAAAAGCTTTCGCACCGCGGCCACCGTTTGTTTCCTCTCCATACATAAAACTACAACCCTTCATATTCACTCCGAAATCCTTTACTCCGTGGGTAGTTGGAGGGGAAAATGGAGGGGAGAGCGACGTCTCGTCAGCTTACCCCTGGGCTCTCTTGATTATCTGTGAGGGCTAAGGAAATACATTTGACGATACATCTCCACGCGACTGCCACCCCTTTGGAGAGCTGCGCTCGGATTCGAGGATCAAATGCTGATTCCACCGATTTGGCGCACCTCCAACACCTTTGGGCAACCAGCGCGGGCATAATGGCATGCGGAAGGGTGCTAACATCACCTAACGCGGTGGACAGGACCGCAGGTACCAGTACTCCCAAGTCTCTGGTCATCTAGGCCTCCGCATGTTTCTCGAGGATGGCCCGGAGGTCTTCCAAGCTTTTCAGAACAGCTGTCGGCTCCCCCGCCTGTCCAGCAACCAAGGCATCCTGCCATCCATTGCCAGCGCGGTCCACCCACGCCGTCTTCATTCCCACCGCCCTAGCTCCAACGATGTCGAACGGGTTGCCGCTTACCAGCCACAAGTCGTCCATCTCAGTTGGCTTCTTACCCACCCTCTCAGCAAGATGCATGTAAACCTCCGGCGCAGGCTTGAACTTCTTGACCGGTTCGACAACCACAATATCTGAGAATACGGAAGCGTGGGAAGCAAGGTTGGGCGAATGGTTGACACTGTTGGAGACCATGGCTTGCGTCCCGTTGGAGAACACAACGGCTGTGACTGAGGCTTTAGACTTGAGGAACGTGAGGCATGGGGCGACATCTGGGAAAATAGACAGCGAGTCAGGCTTTCATCAAGGCTTCAATGTCGCTCTCGGCTAGTGAGACGTTCGACTCTTTGAGAGCGTGCTTCAAGGAACGCTGCGTGATGGCTGAGAAGGGTTCATATTGGTCTGGCATGGCGTGTAAGCCGAAGGCCGCGGGGAGAGTTGGGATATCTTGCATACTCATGCTGTTGAGCCTCCAAGTATACTCCAACTGGTATTTTCTCCATGTTGCGGCTATAGCCTGCGCCTTGTCTTTCCCGAAATGCTCTGCAAGCTGCTTGGCGATAGACTCGGTCGACAAGAGGGTGCCGTACGCGTCAAACGCGACAACCACTTTGCCAGTCATGACGAAAACAGATGGCGAGACGAATTAGGTTTCGAGAAAGTGTATGATGCGCGTACGATGCAGTTCGTGTTGCTATGACGCTCTGGTTTATGGTTTTAAAAGACATTTGTAAATCAAAAGGGTGCGGGGATAAGGTCAATGTAAACGCGGCTATGACGCAGCTCGCTGGCCCATTCCCGAGCCACTTCAATTCACCATGGAGCTGAACACAGTGAACGCCACAACCCTGCTGAGGACCATGGCTAGAACAACAGCCTTCAACTCACTCTGCAGTAGAATTGAGCACGATATTTGCTAGCATGATCCCCGCTAACGAAGAATCCAACTTCTCCACCTTCCGCGACTGCCTCTCCGAGCCCGTCATCCGCAAGCTCGCCATCAGCCCACCCACGGCGTCGAAGCGCCGCGCAGCCAAGGGCCGCAAGAACACGGTTAAGTCTGTACATCCAAAGGACGAGCAGGACGATGCGCGCCAGAGCAACGATGCCGAGGAGCTCGGAGAATTCGTAGACGTAACCATCCTCACCACCATGTCCAATTCCACCTAGCTAACATCTCCGGCAGTATCTCGCCCTCGAAATCTTCCCCTCCCTTCCCGCCGACCTCCGCACGCTCTCATACTCGGCCACGCAGGCCGACCCCTCCCTCTCCGACAAGTACGCCGACCCGCTCTCGCCCGCCCTCCTCGACGCCATCGCCGCCCCGCTCCCAACCTCCGTCGCCGACTCGCTCGCCTCCTACAACCTCCTCCCCGACGCGCCCACGTCCCTACCCTCCTTCCTCAGCCCCGTCATCGCCGGCTACGCGGCGACGGCGGCCGCGGCGCCGCCGGTGTGGGCGCAGACGCGAGCGTCGGCGTGCGAGCTGTGCGAGCGCGACTGGGTGCCGCTGACGTACCACCACCTGATCCCGCGCTCGGTGCACGCCAAGGCGGTCCGGCGCGGGTGGGCGGAGGAGTGGGAGCTGGGCAGGGTGGCGTGGTTGTGCCGCGCCTGTCACTCGTTCGTGCACTCGATCGCGGGCAACGAGGAGCTGGCGCGCGAGTGGGCGAGCGTCGAGAGGCTGGCGGAGCGCGAGGATGTGCAGAGGTGGGCCGGGTGGGTGAGCAGGGTGAGGTGGAAGAGCAGGTGAGAAAGAGAGATAGAAAGATAGAGAGGGTAGAGAGCGGGAAGGGAAGATAAGCTTGATTGAATTGCGCCTGCCTCTTGTCTGTGGTTCGGGCCGGAGTACGCGCTTTATTCGAGGCTTGGTGGCAGGGGTGGGTTGTTTCTCTCCCTGGCCTATATCGTGACCTGATATCGTCTTCTTCTGTGGTTGGTGTTGAGGGTTGCTGGGGCCAAGAACGGCAGCTATCCTCCTTCCAGATGGACCTCCGCATTCACGCAATCGGAGGTTTTCAGCGAGACAAACTCACGAGACCTCAGGAACCGTCACCGTCACCGTCTGACCTTCCGGAATTTCGGGAACAGCGTCGGACGTTATTGATGGCCGGTCAGCGGCAGAGGAAGCCGACGTAAATTGCCATCAAAGCGCCGATTTCGCAGCTGATAGGTCTGGTCTTGCGGGGTCCTGTTACGCAACCGACGCCACCGCGGCAGCAACAAACTTCCCAGTGGTGGCTTTCCAAGCGCAAGCGGTGAGCCAGGGAGCGGGCCGATGGCGAATTCCGCCGAGGAAACGGTCATGAAGAGCTGTAGCATTGGGGTCCTCGCTCGCTTTTGCTAGTTTCGCCCTCGACTGCAAGGGCTTGCCCGGCGATATTGTCCGAAAGCGTTGGCGTTTCGTTCCTGACTCGCCGGTCGGTCCTGATCAGGAAGTTTGGAAGCTTCAATATTGGAGTAGTAAAGAGCGACGACTGGAAGGAAAATCTTCGGTGAGAATGCTACCTCGGAAAGACGGCGTAGGGCAACGCACCCCAGGTTCTTGATAAGCTTATGTCTGGCCGATTGGTGGGATCTTGGCGCATCGTGGTCTGGAAGCAAAGGTACCCCCGCATTTATCCAATAAGCTCACCCAGCCGCTGATTGGCCCAATGCGAGACAACAGTTCTGGCTATGTGCTATACGCCGGATTTCGGGAAGACCTCCGAGCTTCAGTGGACCGCCATATCCGTGAGGCCATGGGCGATATCTGTTGTCACATCATCTATGCTGAGTATAAATACGTGTCGATACATTCCTAAAATTGCCAGTCTCATCAACCAGATCCTCGTTCAAGATGCGTCCTTCAGTTTCTATCACGATCTCTTTGTTGGCGTTTGCTCTGAGAGCGTGTGCTGTTGGTGTGGTTGGCAGCCCAGAGGGCTTTGGTTCGGGCACCACGGGCGGAGGTAGTGCTACGCCAGTATACCCCTCGAGTACCACGGAGTTGCAGTCATGGTTGGAGGACGATGTTGCCAGAGTCATTGTGCTCAACAAGGAGTATGCAACAAGCAAAAGCTCACAATCATCTGTTTCTAGCTAATCCCAGCCAGGTACAACTTCATCGGCACCGAGGGAACCACTACGGCCACGGGCTGCAGACCCACCTCGAACACCTGCCCCGGAGCTGGCGGTCAGGATGCCATCAATGCTAACGGATGGTCCAGACTCCAGATTCCCCTACGTTCAACATCTTAGACTAATGCTGTGTAGGTGCGGAAGCGCTCCTTCAGTCTCTGTGACTTACGATAACGCCGGAGTCACACCCATAAACCTTGGCTCGAACAAGTCTCTCATTGGGGTCGGATCCGCAGGTGTCATCCGCGGCAAAGGTCTGCGCATCGCCAACGGAGCCCAGAACATCATCATCCAGAACATCCACATCACGGAACTCAACCCTCAGTACATTTGGGGCGGAGATGCAATCACGCTTGACGGTTCTGATCTTGTTTGGGTCGATCACTGCAAGGCAAGCAAATCATGGTGAACCCTGCGTGGAGAAGCACGTGCTGACACCGGGATCCACAGATCTCTCTCGTTGGCCGCCAGATGTTCGTGGCCGGCTATGAGGCATCCAATAGGGTCTCACTAACCAACAATGAGTTCGATGGCTCGACTTCTTGGAGCGCAACGTGTGACGGACATCACTACTGGACCATCTTGCTGCTCGGATCCAGTGATCTAATCACCATGAAAGGCAATTACATCCACCACACGTCTGGTAGAGGTCCCAAGGTCGGAGGCAACACTCTCCTGCACGCAGTAAGCATGCCCTGTCACTTATCCGGATTTCGAGCTCTCGAATCCCACTAACGGACGTGAATGCATGCAGGTCAACAACGAATTTTACGCCATCTCCGGGCACGCGTTCGACATGGGCGAGTCGGGCGCCATGGCCGTGGCCGAGGGCAACGTCTTCCAGAACGTCGTCACACCGCTGCTGTCGCCCGTCGAGGGCCGCATCTTCACGGCGCCGAGCACGAGCGCCAACACGGCGTGTGCGACCTACCTCGGCCACAACTGCGTCGTCAACGCCTTCGGCAGCAGCGGTACCTTCACCAGCTCTTCGGACACGAGCTTCTTCTCCAACTTCAACGGGAAGACTGTCGCCAGCGCCAGCACGGCCGCGTACAAGGACAGCACCGCCGGCATTGGGAAGATCTGAGTGCTTACGAGGGTTGGGTAGGATTGGTTACCAGAAGATTGCGGACTTTCGGTGCTTTCTCTTCCCCTTGGAGCCGCCACTCATATCTTTCGATGTAAATATCACTACAGCGTGCGAATTATGATATATACGTTTGTGAATATTTATCGTTCCGTGTCTCTTGTCGGCTCGTTCACATGTACATTCGTCCCGCCCTCGGCAGCTCGACATCCTCAGTCGTGAAGCAGCAGTGGCCCACCGGCTCCTCGGCCGTCGCCGCCAACTCCCCCCACCGCAGCAGGCCCTCGGCCGCATCGACGTCGCCGTCTGGGCGGTGGCACGCGGCCGAGATGGCGGCGCTGCACGACCACGCCGGCGGGATGCCGGGCGGGTTGGCGACGAGGCCGACGAGGAAGAGGGCGACGATGGCGGCGGCGGCGACGAGCATGACGCCGAAGACGGCGATGGGCGAGTAGCCGAGCGCCTGGACGCGGAACCTGGGCTCGGCGGGCCGCCAGGCGGACCAGATCTGGATGTCGGTGAAGAAGAGCGCCTGCGAGACGAGGTAGTGCAGGGCGAAGGAGAAGAGCATGGCGGGCAGGGCGAAGGCGTACGGCAGCGAGAGCCAGTAGGTGCTGCGCTGGGCGCTGCCGCTGACGGGCCGTGTCACGCGCAGGCCCTTTCGTGCTCGTTGTACCTGCACTGCGTAGCGCGACCATTCGCGCGAGGCGGCCATGCGGGTGAGCAGTCGGTTGAGCAGGAGGTGGCCGAGCGAGAGGGCGAGCTGCGGCGTGTTGGCGATGACGCCCATGGCGCTGGCGCTGGCCGGCATGCTCGCGCCGCCCTGCAGCAGGAACTGCGTCACCACGGAGCCGAAGCCCAGGGACCAGAGGCCGCGGATGGAGGTGTCGATGCCGCTGCTGGCGGCGGTGTGGCGGGCGACGACGAAGAAGTAGGCCATGGATGCGAGGCAGCCGCCCAATCTGGGGACACACACATTGATGTCAGAGGGAGGGGTTGGGGGAGGGGATGGTTCGGGGGTCGACTTACATGAGGCCTGTGCCCAACCATTGCCATGGAGAGGACGTCGTGATCCACCTGTTTAGATCGCCTTCTGGCTCGAAACGGCGGGATTGTGGCACCCACGGATCTTTGAAACGGTGGCCTCGGGTTGGCTCGAAGTCGATGCCTCCAACGAGTCCGAGCCCTCTCGTGGCGGGCTCTGGCTTTTCCAGGAACGATGCCACCGCATCGCCGAGAGTGACGAGAGTCGGCCCGTCGAACTTGAGGAGGACGGTTGTCAAGATGGCCATCTTAACGACGTTGGCGAGGATGACGAGTCCGAGAAGGAACATGTTGACGTTGAGTTGGCACTCGTTCGGACTCCGCTCCTCCATCCAGCATCCGGTGATGTTATAGTCCCTGACCTCCCAATACTTCCCAGGCTGCGAAGCTTCCGCGCGCACCTTTTCCACGTCACAAAACCCAACTGCATCGCGGCAGATCCAGGAGTTTGGGGAGGAAACATATGATGACCAGTCTGTTGTATCCGAGACCTTGAAAAGATTCATGAGGGAGTTGTCCTCGAGATCAGACTGCGCAGTATCAACATTGGAAAAATTGTTGGCGTTGCTGCTGGCAATCAAAACAACATTGCCCAGCGCACTTTCAAAAACCTTGCTGTAGGCGTCAATGCAGTCCGGGCTACTGGCAAACACCAGATTATTAGTTTCGGATGTTGTGCTTGCGTCCTGAACGTCTCGAAGGAATGGTGCCAGCTCTTCTCTTCCCGAATCGTCAACCAAGAAATGATCTTTGACTCTGAAACTTCCGCCGTCAAAGAATTCACTCGACACTATCGAAACGAAATATTGGTTTGTTGCGAGACTCTGATACAGAGCGGCGTTGTATCTGTTTCCGCACGCTGATTAGATTTGAACTTTTGATTTTCCGGAGTATACTGAGGAAGGCGACAAGAGCTTGAAGGGTGGACTTACATGAGATGAAGTGGGATAGAGGTCAAGCCGAGCATTATCCACAGGGTAACGCGCCACTTGTTGATGTAAAATATGTTTTTCATGCTTTGAATGCCGATATCCATCCATTTCTTCCGAGAATGGGCTGCGATGACTTCCTCCTTGGTCGGGGCGACAAGAACCTGCATGGTGAAATTGCTCGCACTCAACATGAGGGTGCTGAGCAGGTTGATGACTCCATGGCCGACAAGTGCTATCTGCGCGGAGCTATTGCAACTCCCTTGGTAGATGGAAGCGCTTTCCGCGCTTGCTGCGCCTACTCGCCCCCTTATGGAAACAGTGATTAGGCAAATCAGGTTTATGAGTAGCGACAGGCCCAGGAGGATTATATTGAGCCTCATGGTGTGTCTCCAGCCGCTAAGTCTCTTCGTAAGGCAGGGCGGAAGTTTCAAAGTAAGGCTGGATAAGCACGTTCTCACCCGGCCTTGGTCTGGTCTGCCGGCAACAATCAGCATGAATTCAGCGTTTATAAAGTGTAACCAGTGGAAATCCTGCACCTTCTCTCCTCACCGGCATTGGACGCCTTCATATCTTCAACGCCCTCTTCGAGACCAGCAGTGAATTGCCTGATGAAGCAGAGATTAGATACCAAGATTTGAAACTGGAACGGGTGAGAAATTACGTGCTCATAAGAAGATCAAGCTCATGGCGGTCGGGCACAGTGGCGGCCTGGCGTTCTTTGAGGTACCTTGACTTGGACATGCTCAACAAATTGTTCCCAGGCGCTCGTATGAACAAGGACCTGGAAGGTATACTGGACTTTGGGGGATCAAGTAAATTTATTACGCCAAGGATATGAGCTAAAATTAGCATGTATAGCGCCTTCCTTCCGAGCCTCAGGGCTGTGCACACCGCCCCATTTGTTACAGATTACCGCGACAGAATGTTGCACCGTCCTCTGAGATTCGGTGCAAATTGCGCAGATAAGGCTTGGATCTGGGATCTGCGAACACACTTTTGTCTTATGCAACGTTGCTAGTGATTAATTCGGCTGACGGAGTGATGCCTTCAAAAGCACCGAGAGGTAGAGCTGATTGGGTGTTGGAAATGATGCAAACATCAATCCGAGGCTGTCAGCAGTGGCGCGCATCCGAGCCGCGGCGCCAACAAAATATCGGACCGAGAGTATCGAAAAACCAATCCTCCTAAAAACGAGAGGAAACGAAACTGAATGTTTCATTAACAGTAAATCTATTTCTACGCTTTATAGTAGGCTGGTTAGAGTGCTGCAAGCCGTCAGTCTCCCTACGCCGACCAACCGTTGCCGAGTGCAGCGCGGCCTATCATGGATCGGGTACTAAACCCAAATAGGAAAGTATCATGTTGGACCTAAACCATGGTCATGCGGGGAGCCCCGGGGCATCGCTGTGCCGGGTCGAGGTGCAGCTAAAAGGCTCGAGAAGAGATCGAATGGGCTGCTGACTAGGTATTCAAAAGATAGGCTGAACTGCCAAGCACATCGTTTCTTTGAGTACCCCTGCATCCTTTGTAAGGAAGTGGCGCATCCAAGCATTCATGTTCTTTGAATGCCGCCCGAGCTTCCTCTCCAGATGATGTAACATCAAAGAAAATAACCCCCACCCCAGATCAGGCTGTCCTTGTTTGATAATCGAGTATCTTTGTCATGCCGTCAATCGAAGGCTTCTTGGGCAAGCCAGACCGGCCCACAGGACAAGAGCTTCATGTGGGCGTCAGCCACCAGGCTGGACAGCGAGAAGCATTTGTCTTTGAGACAAAAGTGTATATGATATACGGAGGTTGCATCCAGCAGATGATTTCACCAAAGTCTCATTCACTTACTAGTCCAACCACACAAACACTCACTTTCCAAGCAAACAAAATGCAGCTCATCACACTCATTTCCGCCACACTCGTCACCTGCTCAGCCTTCGCTGCCGCGGCCCCCAACGCTATTCCCAAGACCGACCTCGCACTCCCCACCGCAACCGCCGCGCTCGACGACTACAAGGGCATCTCGACCAAGGCCGGGCAGAACAACGGCGACCTCGCCGACTTCGAAGACGAGTCGTACATCGAGAAGCGCGGGGATTGGGCGCGCTTCGTCAGGTACTGCGAGCACGCAAACGGCAACGGCGCCTGCAGCAGCAAGGACTTCCGGCCCTCGACCGGTTGCCACAACGTCTATGGCTTTCTCAACAACAGAGTCAGCTCCATCTATTTGGCGCCCGGGACCGTGTGTACCGTCTACGCGGACGGCAACTGCGGTGGTAACTGGCTCAAGGTTTTCGACCCTGGTTACAAGAACTTCAAGGGTCAGAGCTCGATGAACGACAGGATCAGCTCCATGAGGTGCTCGGCCAGGTAGAAGCTCGAAGTTTGAGAGGACGCCGCGCGCAATAATAGAGGAGTCTGGCGGCTTTCGGTGTATTTTATTCATGCATAAAATTAGAACTTATGGAGGTGCTGCATAAAAGCAAGCACTATACTACCCTGTTATGACCCTGAGCTGATGACTTTCGAGTCTGAAGGAACATGTCCGCAGTAGGAAGGATCCGCGTCGCACGGATGACTATCATGTGTTCAGAAGTTCTCCATCTTGTAGACCTCATAAGGAACTTCCTCATAAGGATGAGCCCTGCACGCGGCGTTAGCTCCGACATGCAATACAATAGTAGCCAAGGATGGATGAGAGGCCACTAACTTCTTCAGCGCCTCGACCGCCCTTCTCGCGATATCGTCGCCAACGCAGAGGGTCTCGAACTTGACCTCATCGACTTCCTCAATGTCGCCGGGCTTGCCAATATGCGGGTTGGCGCTGGCGCCAGGCCTGAACTGGCCCTTGCCCGAGGTAGTGAAGCCGCACTCAGTGTAGTCGCCCGGGCCTGGATATCGGCCGGCCCCGGTGGCGAAGATCGCGGACTTTATGGCGGGCAGTGCGGCGGGCGGGGTGAAGAAAACCAGCTTGAAGCGGGCGGGCAGCGACATTGTACTTGGTGAAAAGACGGGATTCCGGAGCTAGTCTGGAAGTAAGTTGGAGGTCGGATCAGCGTGCTGGCTAGCGGGGAGCTGGCGGATGAAGAGCATGCTAATCTGGGAGCGGGGTCAAGAGGAGGCCAGTGCTGCGAATTGCGGGTCTCCCCGATGTGCAGAAATCAAGATCCCGATCGCTTTTCGCCCATCGCTTTCTGCTGCTGAGAGCCGCGTTTAGCCTGCGGCCGCGGAGATTGGCATGATTGGCACCCGCGAGGAGCCGGTCACTCTGCGCGCAGCGCAGGCTGCAACGACTTGAGACTGGACTTCGTCACGGCAATGATAAGACACCATTGCAATGGCTTCCGCCAGGTAACGCGTGTTATCATGAGAGGCAGCGCTGGCTCCAATGGGGGAGGGGAAAGGGGTTCAATGCGGGGCAAGATGACGCTTGAACGATCAAACGGGAGCAGCTGATTGATAGAGAAGGGCGTTGGGCACGCACCAGGGGGCTAACGGACGGCGGGACCGGTCTGGACGGGTCTTGCCTCAGCACGTGTGGTATTGCGTCAAGCCACTGGCGTTGGGGAGCGATGGGGATCGATGAACGAACCGGCTTTGGAGATCGACGCATCCGTGGCGAGAGTTCGATGGCAATGACGTCACCCACGACGCGCAAAGCCACTGCCCCTCCCCCTCCAATCGCGCTTCTGCACAACTCTGGGTGTCTGGCCTTGTACCTGAACGTGATCCGGGGAATTTGTCCCGCTAAAATGACGCGCCAATAACGTAGGTGCCCACCTGACTCTCTTCGCGCTCCTGCTGCTCCTGCTGCTCCTGCTGCCCGTGAGGCGCAGCCGCCTTGTTTGGCCACACTCCGTGGCCAAAGGACACTTTCTGCTTGCGGCAACGGCTACCTGTGACAATGACGTAGCGCGGACCAGAGAAGCAGCATAAAAGAAGCCCTTCTACCCCGCTCCATCTCTCAGCATCAACTCACTGCACTCTCACACTTCAATCATCTACCTCAACCACCAAACACCAACAACCTACAACCGCAATCATGTCTGACGCCGGCCGCAAGGATTTCTCTACCAGTACGGACCTCCCTTTCGTATCGCCTCTTTGGAACTCAAGCTGACCCCATCTACAGAGGCTAAGGAGGAGCTCACCCCCGACTCCACCAAGTCCACCCAGCAGAAGACCAAGGAGGCCTTCACCGACACTGGTGACAAGCTCGCTCGGTAAGCACTGCTACCGCACTGCCCTGTATCTTGGACTCTTGCTAATACACTTTGCAGCGGTGCCCAGACCGACGACTCCAAGTCCACTGGTCAGGAGGTCGGCGACAAGCTCGGCCGCAGCCACGACCGTCACGAGCACGGCAGCACTGGCGAGAGCATTCTCGACAAGGCCAAGCACGCCGTCGGCATGGACAAGAAATAAGCTGCTCGCCTAGAGGCAGCGGCTACGGGACACGATTGACGAAGGAAATCTTCTGGGGCCCACCAGCCTGAACAGTAGTCTTATGATACCACCTTACGATTGAGAAATCAAAACAACTCTCGAAACTTTCATGTTCCTTGAATGCAATGTGATTTGGTTGTCGTGACTGAGTGCAGTATAGATCGCCACTGGTTGCTCTGATTGGTATTCTGGTGAGATGAGGCAGAAAGCAGACGCACGTATCCGCCGACCGGTGGGCGCCTCCATTGACGCGGGACCAGTAACTTTTTAGAGGCGCTGTGACACTGGAGACGGATTTTGTGGGTGAGTCCCCGAGGAAGACTGCAGAAGAGGTGACGTTGATAGTGGCAGCGTCGGAATCGCGGTGCGCACGATTCAGGGCTCAATTCAGGGTTGTGCTAAGCTGCGGGATCTGCTGCAGACCATCTTTGTACCTGCAGTCAACCGCCGCCGATCGCCCTGTGACATTCTGGATGATCTGAGGCTGGGCGCCACGCAACATGTTTTGCGCGCCAGCGACGCACCGGGCGCGTGTTTTGCGCGAGGCTCGTGTCACAGGGCTGGTGGTCGGGCATTTTGCACAGCTAAAAAGGCGAGCGTGACGACACGTTGGCAGACCAAGTATTTGGTGCCGAGCACGCACAGGGTCCTTTGGGCGCCGGGATGACGCTGTTTGGCTGGAGGCGGGCGCTCGCTCCGGGCGCACAGATTGGCGGGGCGCGGCGACGGTTCGCGGTTACTGGGGCCACCGTGTTTACCATGCGCGGCGCTCGGGCCACATTCGCTGAGCGGGAGGCTGGGGATCTCCAGAGCATGTGGCTGGGAACAACCTCCCCATTTTCCTGCACACCGCGCAGTCACATCACTACTAGCTGTGCGCCGCGTCCCAGAGAACTTTGCTCTCCACTTTCCACACCCTTCGCAGAATTCATCCAGACGGCGCCGTCAGCCAGCTCAGCGCCAGAGCGAGTCCGCCGAGACCCACAAGACCACCAAACAAAGAGCCCCGCGCCTGCCCATTCCGCGACTCCCCCAAAGACACTCTGCCCACGCGCTCACGCATTCCTCCGCCGCACTCAATCCACACCTCGCCGGAGCACAACCACTCCGGTCTCGACTGGCAATCCTTTCCGCACCGCGTTTGCTTCCTCGGGCCTGCGGGCACCGCTGGAGCACCTTCTCGCTTTAGTGATTGACCTGCCTTCGACCCATGGCCAATTTGAAATTCGCCGTCACCATGCAGAGTAAGTCGTTTGCCCCTGCCGCCCACAAGTAGCCTTTGACTACGGCGTAGATTTCTTGCAACGCCGCCAGACCGCTCTTGCCAAGCACACCGCTGTGCTTCGCGAGCATGTCGACACGGCGAGGGGGAAACTCCGTCCCTGGAAGGATGACATTGTCGGCGCCTGCAGAGAGTGTAAGAAATTTGCTAAGAAATTCTTCAAAGGACTCTTGCCCTTCTTGGGCTACCATCACATTTTGATGATCCTCATCGCCATCGCCGTCATCCTCCTTTGTAAGTCGCCGTCTCACAATTGCATTCTTGACCCGGTGTGCTGACCCAAACCAGCCCTCCTACTTGCCGGTTGCTCTAGCACCTCGCCGCTTATCCCGGGAATCTTCCTCATCAGCCTGTACTACAAGTCCTACACTCCCACCTACGACCCGTCTCAGGTCGACCCCGGTGTCACCGCTGCCATTGCCAACATCGTCGGCAACGCCGTCCTCGAGGTCCGCGTTGGCTACTTCGGCATTTGCGTCAACCCCAATGGCGGCGACTTCCTGTGCTCCAACAATGCTACCGCTCTTGCTGAGCAGATCAACGTCGATCAGGACCCGCTGAACCTCATCTGGGTCGCGAGCACCTTCAAAGACAGCATCGTGTTCCCCTATCTACTGTGAGTATTTCTTACCACGTTTTCAGGAAAGAGAGAGAGAGAGAGAGAGAGAGAGAGAGAGAGAGAGCAGGAATACTGACATGGTAAACTCAGCATCGTCGCCATCATCCTGGCCTTCATCACCTTCATCCTTCTCGCCACATTCCCGGGCTGGC
Organism: Diplodia mutila; assembly: GCA_022560015.1. Lineage (NCBI taxonomy): Eukaryota > Fungi > Ascomycota > Dothideomycetes > Botryosphaeriales > Botryosphaeriaceae > Diplodia > Diplodia mutila. The sequence goes on along the minus strand of JAFISB010000107.1, from coordinate 21,859 downwards.
ACGAGGAGCAAGACGCCACGACCGGTTCCGACGTCGACGTCAAGCCGTTCCCTTCGCGGCCCGTTTCGCAGGTCGCCCTCGCCCTCATCTTCATCTCGTCCATCTTCGTGCTCGTGTCGGTGCTATGGCAGCATACGGCGTCGGTCGCCGCCGCAACAGTTGCACAAGACCTCGGCAACGGCAGCATCAGATCGGGCGTTGGCACCGCATCCATGGTCCTCGGCTGGTTCGGCTTCGTGCTGCTCATAATCGTCACGATCGGCTTGCTGGTCATGATCCTGAGCATCATCGTCCTGGACAAGCTTACCGACGGTTGAGCGTGTTGTTTTTTTCCGCAGCATTTCTTGCAATAGGGCTTTTTTCGTTTCGAGAGAAGATGAAGTTTAGCATATCGACCGGCAATCAAACCCGTCGTCAACGATACCCTCCATGTTGTCAGCGATAAGCAACCGTCCCCCGAGAAGCATCATACGACTTTTCTTTTTCTTTTCAGCGAACTTGCATATGTCAAGCGATTGACGACTTCTTCGACAACATTCAGCGGATCCGACACGACCGCCTGGAACTGTCGAAGCTTATTTACGAGATTCATTCTGGGTTCTTAACGGGGAATACAAACGAAACGATGGAATGAATGTGAATAACGGGTTGGGATAACGATTGGGTTTCATCTTCTTGGGCGGGGATTCTTCTTCTCTCTGGTTTTTCTCTTCTGGTTCTGAGCGATCAATTGGGTTTCTTCTCCTCTTCTTCTTCTTCTACTACTCAACTTCTCGGGTTAATACTTGCAACAACATGTGGAGAGAAAGAGAGATGATCGTAAACGATGGGAATGGCATTTTTCCAAGATGGAGGAAACTCCCAGCATTCCAAACCTCTCCACCTTTTTTTGTTCTCTTCTTTATTTCCTATTTCCCCCTTTTCTTCTTTTTCCTTCTGTTCAACTTGCATTACAACCATCTCGCATAATGAGGGCGTTTTTAATTTTCCGGGGTGGTCGGGCCAAACGAAAGTTGGAGAGAGATAGATTGGCCTTTTTGGTATTCGGGCTTCTAACGGGCTTCTTGGAATTGGGGGACGAGATACCACGATGAACAAACGAAGCACGGCACAGCACAGCACAGCACAGCACAGCACAGCACCCTTTTTCGAATGGTAGAGGTGGTATACCAGCAGCAGTAGTAGCTATATACCCCCTTCGAAGAGTCAAAAAAGGACAAATGAAACAAATTTAAAAAAAAAATATCAAATCACTGATCAGAAATAAGACGAAGAAGAACAGAAAAGTGACATTTTGATTGCTTGCTAATATTGACGATGCTGCTGCCGCCGCTGCCGCCCCACCCCATCCTCCAGGTATCTTTGTAATCGTTCTTCGTCTTCTCCCCCCTTCATTGGGCTCCCCCTCGCCCGTCGTCAACACATAACAACTACGTACTAGTAACGCTCCCCCCTTCCTCATCGTCCTCATCGTCCTCATCCTGATCATCACCACCCTCCCCCCCTTGCGCCGCCGCACCCTCCAACTGCGCCCCGAGCCCGAACTGGCCGACCCTGAACACGCCGGCGCACCACTCGGCAAAGACGCCGGGCTCCCACACCTCGTCCGCCCTCGCCTTCCCCTTCGCCGGCGCGGAGCCCGGCCGTTCCTCGTCCGCGAGCCGCTCCCAGAAGGTCTCGTAGTTGGCGACGACCTGCTCGACGACGGCGACGACCAGCGTCTCGCGCGTGCGCAGGTCCTCGACGTAGGCGTCCAGCTTGCCGCGCAGGAAGCCGACCTCGCGCTCGACGGACTGGCGAACCTCGGCGACGGCTTGCGCGGCCTGCTCGGCACCACCACCCTTCTTCGACTTCGACTTCGCCGCCGCCGACAGGGGCGCCGTGACGCGGCCGGCGAAGGCCGAGGTGAAGTCGTTGATGACGGTGCGCAGGCGGCCGTCGAGCTCGGCCTTGGCGTCGAGCATGTTCTCGACGACGCGCGGCAGCAGCGAGCCCCCGACGAGGCCGCGCACCAGGTTGGCCGGGTTGAACAGGCCGCCGCGGTCGCGCAGTTCGTAGAAGGTCGACGTCACCGACGAGAAGTCGAGCGAGACGTCCTGCGCGACGAACTCGATGTCGAACGCGACGATCTGCTGCTTGAGCAGCAGCAGGTGCTTGATCAGGAAGAGCTGCGCGTCCGTTGGCGAGTGGCGCGCCGAGATCTGCGAGGCGGCCGCGTACAGGGAGAGCGTAGTTTGGTGGACGATTTGGTGGGCGAGGTCGTCGAAGACGGTGGACTGGTTTTGGGTCAGCACAAGCTTGGGGATGTTGATATGGGATTCGGGGTGTTTACGTTTACAAGGCGGTAGATTTTGCTGAGCAGCCAGATGGCTTTGCGGAGCGTGGGGTACCAGTCTCTGAATGCGGCTTCCGCGTTGAATGCCCAGCGCGAATCACCATCCTCGTCCTCCAATCCCGCTGGAATCATCATCGGCCCGTTCGTGGTCTTCTTCCCTGATAGCACAGGGCCTGTCTGCTCTGTTTCCGAAGGCTTTCGGTTACGTGAATGGTAGTCCAGGTCCTCGGGCTTGGGTTTGTAGTATTCGATCTCGTCTCGAAGAATGGACAGAGTAAGGAAGACCAATCTTGTCTGGGCATCTTCTAATGCGGGAAGGATTAGATTGGCGAAATTGAGCCGTACCGACTCGACTGGCTCGTACTCTTCCTCTTCCTCTTCCATGTATCGGGTCTGAATCAGGGTACAAAGTTCGCAGAGTTTTACCAATTGTGTCTCGTGGATGGTGCGTGGCCGTAAATAGTCGTAGAAAGGTTCCATGATGCTCTCCAGAAAATCGTACACGCCTCCCTCGCCCACAAACCACTCTTCCCAAAGCCCGTATTCATCGAAACAGATGCCGCGGATGTAGCTGATACTACTCCTTGCAAATGTAACCAGGTCGTTCGCGGAGCTTGGTGCCAGGGATATTTCCGCCATCTTCTTCGCGATCAAGGGAAGTATCAGCCTTCCTCGGGTTGCCGAGTAGCTTTGATAGAGTTCGTTCATCAAGCTCTGGTACTCCGGTTCAGAATCGGGGTCGGCATCAGCTGGTAATACAGCTCTCTTCTGAATCTCCAGACCCAGCTCCTTCAGCTCTGCCGCACCGACACGGAACTTGGCGTACAGTAATGCGGACATTGTGGTATCGTTCAACTGGCGGTCGGCTATCCTCTTTGAGACATCGGCGGCAATCTCGCGAAGGGTGTTGGTGAAGTGGACTCGGATGAGAGACAGGGCGCGCGTGAGCAGGAGTCGGTAGCGGGATCGGTATGTCGCAGACTCGCTGTGGCTGGGATGCGCCATCATGTAGTCTATACAGCTGTCCAGATTGAGCAGCATGTCGGCGAAGCCGTCGGCGCGAACGAAATTGGTTGCGCCGGGAGCATTGAGTCTCCTTGTGGTGGGCTCGAGGTAGGTGTAGTATTGCAGGTTCTCGGTGATGTCGTCGGCGAGCTTCGTAACGCGCTTCTGGTCCGCTATCAAGCCCTCGCATTGGCTCTGGAAGGTGGTGGTCTGGGCAGATACGGATTTGAAGGAGTCGGAGAGCGCGGACAGGAGGTCGAGTGCGGAAGAGGTGCTCTCCAGCAGGGAATCGAGGTGTCGGTGGGACAGGTGGAGCTGGTCGCGATACAGCCTGGAAGATCACAGCTCGTAAGTATAGACCGCAGCACATTGGACGCTGAAGGAGCACGTACTGATACTCCTCGTGGCTGGCGTCCAGCAGCTCGTCGCTAATGCCATTGTACCAGTCTCCGAAATCCAGCTCGGTCCGCAGCTGATCCCTTGAGCGCTTCTTGAGCCTGTGCTTCTCCAGGTCGCGTTCTTTCTTTATGTGCGCCCTCGCGACGTCGTAAAAGTCGCTGAACGACTTGGCGCGACGGGCGACGGTGGCCTGCGGAGGCCCATTATCCAGCTCGGGCTCCTCGACTATGTCCGGGATGGCTTCTACGGGATCGACGTCAGCCTGGTTGCTCTCCTGTGGACACAAGCATCAATACTACCATCGGCGCGGGCGCGTGGGGAGGGCGAGGCTTACATTGGGCTGCTTGAGGAGCGAAACTCGGCGGCGGTGGGCAGCGGCCCTGGGCTTCTCGGGCTCGCGGTGGTGCTCCGGGACAATGCCGCTGATCCAGGCATCCTCGTACATGGTGGTGTTGGCGTATGGTGGTGCCTGGATTCGCGAACTGAACGGGCGCGTGCCGGAGCTCTGAACTGTGCTGCACACCTGGTCAGTTGGACCGCCGGCCGCCCAAGCTTCGGGGCCACAGGGCGGAAATCGGAGGTGGCGGGGCGGGATGCGGCGCCGAGGCAGCAGGGATGGCGTCCGCTCCGAAGCTTGGGCGACCGATGCGCCGAAGGATTGGTGACGTTCGCGACTGTCAAGTCTTCTCGACCGTCAGCTCAGCGCTTGCTCAGGCCTGCGGCTCGGAAAGCTCGGTGCTCGCAGATTCTCCACTGAGCCTGCGACACCATCTACCCCGCAATCCTCGTCTCCCGCTCTTTCCCAAGCGCAATCATGCTGCCCACGCGCTGCTTGCGCCAATCCGCGCGCAGCATTAATAAGACAGCTGCTCGCCGTGCTGCCAGAGCTTGTCCTGCGCGCTCCGCCACCACCACCACCACTCCGGCTGCTCGCAAGCCTTTTCCTCGCTCAATTGCAGTCCTCACCGCTGCCGGTACCGCCGCTGCCTTTTACCAGTACTCGGCCGGCGACAAAATCTACCCTAATGTATATGCTGAAGCTCCCGAGGAGCCCGAGCTCGTCTTCGAGAAACCCCGGAAGCCTGCCCATTCGAAGGAGGAGAATAGAGATATAATCAGCTCGCAACACCTGCAGGTCAAGAGGAGCTGGGAGAATCCTGGTGTCTATGCCTGGGGTTCCAATGACGGCAAAGTCGTTGCGCCCGACAGCCAAGAAAAGCACATCAAGACGCCCCGCCGCCTGAAATTCTTCGATGGTCTGCTCCTGCGCGACGTGAAGCTGGATCGTTTCATCGGAGCTGCCATCAACGAGAAGGGCGACCTGTTGCAATGGGGCACCGCTTATGACAACGATTGCGTTGCGCCAGCAGTCACGCTGAAAGGGAAAAACCTGAAGTCTTTGACGCTCTCCAGGGACCGGGTAATTGCTCTGGGATCCAATGGCAAGGTTTATTCGGTCCCCGTGTCAAAGAGAGAGCAAGAGACGGGTAAGAAAACTTCCGAGGGCAGCTGGATCCCCTTCTGGAGCTCCAGCGCGCAAATCAGCTACCGCACAATCGAGCCCGCGAACCTGAAGTCGGGCGAGAAGATTACCTCCGTTGCTGGTGGACTGGAGCATGTGCTTCTACTCACCTCGAAGGGCCGTCTCTTTTCCTCCGCTTCCAGCGCTCTCGACTATCCCAGCAAAGGCCAACTTGGTATTCCCGGCCTGAGCTGGCAGACCCGCCCGCAGGGTGCATACGACCTTCCTCATGAGATCACCACCCTCAGTGGTTTTGAGATGGCCAAAATTGCTGCCGGAGACTACCACAGCGTAGCCGCTGACAAGGAAGGCCGCGTCTTCAGCTTCGGTGACAACTCCTTCGGTCAATTGGGCGTCCGCTACGATTCGGAGGTCCCCTTCGTCGATTCCCCCTCCCTGGTCCCCATCTCGAGCCTCTACCGCGGCACCGGCCTTGTCCCCAAGGTCACGGGCGTCGCCGCCGGCGGCAACAACTCCTACTTCGCCATTGACGCGACGCGCGTCTCCAACCCGGGCGCCGACGAGACATCCGCGCTCGCGCGCCGCAGCCTCGGCAACGTAACCGCCGATGCGTGGGCGTGCGGCCAAGGTATCTGGGGCGGCCTGGGCAACGGCCGGTGGACACACGTGCAGGACACGCCCGTCAAGATCCCGGCCTTCTCCGGCCTGTTCGAGTTCGATGAGAAGACGAACAGGGTCGTGCCGATCCGCCTCGCGCAGTTCGCCGTCGGCGCCAACCACGTCGCCGCCGTCATGGACAACATCGCCCACCTGACCGCCGGCACCGTCGGCACCAGCAGGAGGAGCGACCAGGAGTCTGAGAACGAGACGAACTGGGGCGCCGACATCCTGTTTTTCGGCAACAATGAGTACTACCAGATCGGCACCGGCAGGCGGAACAATGTGAGCAATCCCGTCTACATTCAGCCGCTGGATCAGATGGCGGAGAGGAAGATTAGGGGTAAGGAGGAGCATAGGTTTCAGATCACACCGAGGAAGAAGGTCAAGTTGGACGGGAGATGGGTCGAGTTTGGGCAGAAGGTGGAGTGCGGAAGGGGCGTGACGGCGGTGTACTCTGGCGTGTAGGACCTGGAGTGATTGTAAGTTACAGGAGGTTGTATTTCGGGGCGTTTGGCGTGAGTTGGGGATGTTGGAATCAGGCCCCATGCTCCCTGCTCTCACATAACTGTAAAAAATGGAAATGAAAATAAGCTTGTCAAGTCTTTGGGTAATAGATCAAGTCCCTCTACCGCCTACTTCCCTGATGGATATCTCTCCGGAATTCAATATTTCTTCAGAGTAGAGGAGAGCCGATGATGTCTACTATCTATGAACAATCCTTCCATCTGATATTATGACAGCCTTGCAGAACTCAGAGCCTTACCATGAGGCAGCATAGATGTACATGGACAGGCAGATGGAATATGTGTGGTCCGTGCGTCTCCGCAGCCGCGCCAAGCCAGCGCAAAGTTTTCAAAAGTACAGGTCGGGCAACAGAGTAAGGGATCCAACTAAGAAGTATTAAGCTTCTTTGTATATAACTAGACTCTCATATTGCTATTCTGTTGCATTCTATAGTCGTTGTGCTTGGAAATCACGAAGTTCCTTGTCAACCACAATCAGACGGCGTTGAGTCCCACTTGTGCACCATGCCCGTAATTGATAATGAATTGCCATTCCCTCCTGTACACATGTACTTTCAGGCATTGCAAGTCTTTTCGTAGTACTTTCTCGGCGTAAAGCCTTCGCTGGCGCCGTCAATCGTGCAGTGTCCTCCCAGTGCACCCATGTCGTACCTCATTTTGACAGTATATATTGTGCAAAAACCATTTTGTCTTTACAATCACCAGGGCGCTTGGTCTAGGGGTATGATTTTCGCTTCGCATTATCCCAAATAAGCACATGTGAAAGGTCGTGGGTTCAATTCCCACAGCGTCCAGTCTTTTTGCCTTTTGCACACTCGATCCAGTGTCTTTTTGCCCGCCTGTCATACGGTAAGCCTTACCGGAGACCCGTGTAAGCTTTGAAGTACTGCTCTTGCTTGTAGCGTATAAGGTTGCCAGTCTTTTGCCGTGGGCACGGCAAGGAGATGGAGAAGTCCGGCGGCGGGAGAATACAGATGCAGGTTGTCTACGATACACTGAATGAGGCCTTTCCTGTGCAGCGTATGCCTTGTTATTTTCAGACCCGGGGATCTCTCATCTAGAAACATAAAGTTCACGCGCACTCTGGCAACACAGGTCCATGTTGAATGCCTGGCGCCCCCTCTACTTCCTTAGCCTTACTTACCATCTCTTCCTAAGCTGCTCAGTGCCGCTAATTTCGAGGCAGATATCGCATTATTTTTGTCTGGATGCTCAGTCAATGATGTTCTGCATCTCCACCTTTATGCTATCGGATATATCCTTCTGTGATCGAAACGAGGGTTCGACTAACGTCTTTCTCTGTTCATGTTCCTTTCATGGAGGACTATACGAAAGTGGATGTAATAAATTACCTTAGGTGAGAGGGGAAGGCTGAATGCACGGACTTCATGATGTGTGTTATGCAACACGCGCCTAATTCGGATGCGTTGACATGTTTTGATTGGCTACTCTGGGCTTTCATGTCGGCTGCTATTTGCTGACAAGATCTCTTAAAGTGCGTTAGATGCCGTCGCACACTTTGCCGCAGGGCTGTACAGTGAGAACACGCGCATTTTCCGCCCCTTGGAATGCAGCCTCGTATTTAATGGCGCACGCGTATGTTGCAGCCATACCGCTGGCCATTTGGCGCTGTTATCTTTCGAAAAATGTGCGAGATTCTACTATGAATCTTAAGCAACGTCTTTCGAAGCTCAATATCAAAAAGTACCTATCTTTTACACAGAGTTTTCAGCCACGCCCTCGAAACTCCTCATGAATGGTAATGCCTACACCTTGGAGCAAAATGCCGTCTCATGGATGGACCAGTTGGCTAAGCATATGTTGTAACAGACACTCAATCCGTTCAACCGACAGAAGCAACCGGCCGTAGTGGATGGTCTACTGAAGCTAAATTAGCTTTGGCTTCCCTCTTGCTGATGGCAGCCATACCGTGCATCAGCATTTATTGTCGTCGCGATACTCGTATTCGTCGACTTATTCAGAGACTTGGCAACAATCTCTACCAAATGCCCCAAGCGGCGGAAAGAAGAGGTCTTTCCCTCCTATCTACATCGAGTTACTATAACGACTCTGCTAACTCTCATTTGAATCCAGGTTGGATTGCCGCGTTTCGACCAACAAATCGAATCTGGAATACGGGTCAGATCATCCTTCCCGTATATAATACTGGCCTTACTCCTGGACAAGACGCCCGGTTGGCCCAAAACGCTTGGGAGGATGTTGCCGCTCTTCGCCTCCGACGACGTCGCACCCACTTAGCACTCGCGGCTTTAGCTTAGCACAAGTCGTTCCAAACATCTTTCCCAACTAGAACAACGCATTGTGGGAAAGAATTGGCTTTGGTCTGCCGGTGGCCAAATTGAGCGCAGAACTTGAGATTCGGTCTAATTATTTGCCCGTATGAACATGTTGAGCAGTACAGGTGAAGTGCAGTTGACATTGACATCTCTCATGGATTGGATGTATTGATGCAACTATTTCTGTGCTGGTTCTCAATACTTGGTCCGTTCCGGGACGTCAGTGAAGAACTTGCGTACACGTACTGCAAACATAGCAAAATTGATGATAAGGTATTAGAAAGAATAGGAACTGGAATGCATGGCCACTCTGGTAAGCGCAGAGAAGCTTCCGAGTGCAATCAGTTGTGCGCCTCGGTCGCCAACGTATGAAACCCGAGCAGTCGCTTCCGATTGCGCGAGCCCTTACGAAAGATTTACGAAGCACGTTGAACCTATGGGCGCGCGCACCCAGGTTTCCATATTTTCAAGTGCTCATTATGCTCTTAGAGGTTGAAACATTGCGAATGCACAAGGTAGATCTCTTTACTCCGGTTAATCGTTCTGACAGGCGTCAAGATCCATCAGTCATATTTTTAGCCGAAGCCACGAAAGGGCTTCCAGAATGAATGGCAGCAAGCTGTTGTTCTGGCGTACGTCGCGATTTCTGTAGGCACTATAAGAGTATGCGATGTATGGTCTCGTTTGTACTGCTTGGGATGACAAGGTGAGCTCTAATTGCAACGTTCGCCCGCACAGCAACAAGACTGTTTTCTCTCATCAGCGTCATCATGTATTTTCATTTCTGCCGTCTATCCACGTTAAGAAAGGGGGAAATAAGAGAAGTAAAGAAGATATCTCCCAAGAAACCCAAGAACCTGCTCTTCTACAACCCACGCGCCGCCTCATGCATCACCCAACAATTCGCAAGCAAGTCTACTCCGCCTCTTCCCACGCCGACTATGCTTTTTCTTCTTCCAACGCCTTTCATCTCAATCATTCATCAACAGGCATTTGCTGGTCTTTTAACAATATTTACGACTTGACAAGAAGGCTCTGGCCGGTCATCTCCTCGGGCTGGGACAGACCCATGACCTCGAGGACGGTGGGGGCGACGTCACCGAGAACACCGTTGGTCTTCTTCAGGCTGTAGTTCTTGGGGGCGTTGGCCATGACGAAGGGAACCTTGTTGACGGTGTGCGAGGTCTTGGGCTTGCCCTCCTCGTTGAGCATCTCCTCGGCGTTACTGCATCCCAATTAGCAATTGCTTCCATCAATGGCTTGCAAGGTGAAAGGTAGCTTACCCGTGATCGGCGGTGATGAAGAGGGTGTAGCCGCTCTTCTTGCACTGCTCATAGATGACGCCGATCGCCTTATCGGTCTCGGTGACACCCTTGATGGCGGCCTCGTAGACACCCGTGTGGCCGACCATGTCGGGCGGGGCGAAGTTGTTCATGATGAAGTCGAACTTGCCCTCCCGGATGCGCTCGGCAGTCTTCTCGGCAACGCCCATGGCGCTCATGGTGGGCTGCAGGTCGTAGGTGGCGACCCTGGGCGAGGGAATCATGTCGCGGAGCTCGTTGTCGAACTGCTTCTCGACGCCACCGTTGAAGAAGAAGGTAACGTGAGCGTACTTCTCCGTCTCGGCGATGTGGCACTGGTGGGTGCCCTGCTTGCCGAGCCACTCGGCCAGAACGTTGCCCATCTTTTGAGGGGGGAAGGCAACCGGGAAGGTGTACTTGGGGTTGTACTGGGTCATGTTGGTGAGGGCGATGTTCTTGGGGTAGGGGAATTCGGGCAGCGGAGAGCGGTCGAAGTCACCCATCAGCTGGGTGATCTCGCGGACACGGTCGGAGCGGTAGTTGAAGAAGAAGAGGGTGTCGTCGTCTGGTCTCTCGTTAGTCGCGCCCACAAAAGAGTCTAGACGGTGAAGGATCCTTACCCTTGATTCTCCTCTCGTCGCCGCCAACGATGATGGGCTTCAGGAACTCATCGGTCTCGCCAGCCTCGTACCTGGCCTTGACGGTAGCGAGCGGATCCTCGCTCTTCTCACCCTCGCCCTGGACAAGGCCCTTCAGGGCAACCTCGAGTCTGTCCCATCTCTTGTCACGGTCCATGGCGTAGTAACGGCCAACAACGGTGGCGATCTCACCCAGACCAATCTCCTTGGTCTGCTTAATGAGGTTCTCGAGGTGGCCGGCACCCGACTTGGGGTCGGTGTCACGGCCATCGCCGAAGAAGTGGATGAAGACCTGGGGAACACCGACCTCCTTGGCGAGCTTGAGCAGCGCCAGCAGATGGTTGATGTGGGAGTGGACACCGCCGTCGGAAACGAGACCGAGGAGGTGCAGGCGACCGTTGCCGTTCTTGGCCCTGCCGAACGACTTTTGGATGTTCTCAACGTCCTTGAGCTCGCCCTTCTTGATGGTCTGATCGATGCGCACAACGTCCTGCCAGACGACACGGCCAGCGCCGATGTTCAGGTGGCCGACCTCGCTGTTGCCCATGAGGCCCTCGGGCAGGCCGACGGCCAGCGACGACGCCTCGATCTCAGTGTAGCCCTGGGTGACCTCGGAACCCGGGCGCTTGAACTCGTCCATGACAGGGGTCTCGGCGGCGAGGATGGCATCACCATTCTTCGGCGACTTCTCGCTGGCGATTCCCCAGCCGTCAATGACGACTTAAGGTGCGGTTGCGTCAGTAGGGCTGAGCACTCTGTTGTCCCGCAGGGTCCGACTTACTCAGTACGGCCTTCTGGTCAACCTTAGCCATTTTGTTGGATTTGCTTTGGAGGGGCTGAATGCAGCTGCAAGGAGTGGGGTGTCAGTGAGCAAGCTTCGTAGGACATTTCGGACGGGACAATCAACCTTTTTAGGGCGCTTTGACACTCGGATAGTAGGGGGCGTGGTGTGCTGAGAGTCTCTCGATATCACGCAGTGGGGTGTTTTCTTTTCAACGGACGCGGCGATCATCGGCGGGCGGGAGGGGCAGCAGCACCTGCAGCGGCCGCTGGAAAGGGCCGACGTCACAAAGTCGCGGCCGCGCCCGATGGGAACGCACGAATGCACCCACCCAACCACGCCCTCCCGGGGCAGCCTCACCCCCGTGGCGCCGCCATTCGCCCTGTTCTGCTCGCTTCAAGGCCGCTCACTCGCTCCAGCTCCACCCACCTGTGCTGATACATCTCGGCGCGTCCCACCCTCCGTTCCCTGCGTGCTGCTGCTCGTCTCGACCCGCCCAGGCCCGCGCGTTCTTTTCGCGCATCGTTCGTTACTTACGGGGCCGCGCGCATCTCATCAGCTCAGCAGAGCGCAGCGCCGCAACAAACGAGCAAAGGTGTTCATCCCGGGCCAACCAACCAGAGTCCCCCGCTCCCATTGGGCCGGCCGCCGGAATCCTACCACTACCATCACACAACCCCAGCTACTTTTCGATACGACCCTATACTTCCCGAAAGAAGGTCCCCCGTGCCGCACCCGCCGACAATCATGGCCGCAACAGGCACGCCTCGGTTGTCGTCCTACTCTACACCCGCAACACCCGCTAACCGCGGTCTATCTGTCGCGCCGGCCGGAGGCTCGCAAGGGACGCAATTGCTGTCTTCGTCTCAGCAGCAACAGCCGCAGGCGCCGGCGGCGGCGGCAGCACCGCCGCTCCCTCCGCCCGCGACCTTTGACGTGCTGCCTCACCTGCACGCATTGCTGAACCGACTGCTCATCCAGAAGCCCACGGACGCCGCGCAACAGCAGCAGGCGGGTGACGGGGAAGGGGGGAAAGCAGGCGGCAGCGGTGAGGAAGGGTCGAAGTCTGGTGGAGGGGGAGGATCTGGAGGTGGTGGTGCCGGCGCCGCAGGAGGCGGTGCGGGTGCAACAAGCGCGTCATCCTCCGCCGACCCCGACGCCCAACCGCTCGAGATACATCAGCTTTCAGCGGCGGCGAGCGCGCTCAAGGTGCGGCTGCAGAAGGCGCGGCAGGCGTGCGGGCGCCTGGGCGACATGGACCGGACCGTGGACGAGCAGCAGGAGGAAATTGGGGAGCTGGAGGAGCGGGTGAGCAAGCTGAGGAACGTACTTCAGGACATGGGCGTCGGTGCGTCGACGAAGACGATGACGGAGGCGACAGAGGCGCGGGCGCCGACCGTCGCTGGTGGTGGTGTTGGTGGGGACGGGAGCAATGAGATGGTGTTGAGGGATGTGAAGCCGATTTAAAGCAACATGCTGTGTACTTCGTGGTCACGCTGGACGATGACTGGAAATGATAACGTGAGACTTGAGGCCAATTGGTACGTTCAATTCCTTCCAACTTGGTATGCTATCGGTAAGCCTGAGTAATATTGTGCGCAAGCAGACCCTGTCTCCCAAAACGAACAGAGGCTCGAAGCGCAAGAACTCCAAGGTGCAATGACTCGATGGCGCGAGGCCAATGCGCTCCGCCAACGCAGAGACGCAGGAAAGAGTCCCGAGACTAAGTAGCTTCGGATAAAACTCCGGGGCGTGGAGTGTAGGATTTGGTGGGTTCCATCGTAACAGCTATCGGATACGTGCCCACCAAAATCGCTTCCGAAGTTCGGGACGGAAGTGGCGGGACGTTGGGTTGACACAGCAGAAGCCATGATGCGTCAGCCGCTCGCTAACATCCGCCTCGACGGGTGATGGGATGAGATAACGAATTGCTCTTACCGAGGAGGCCAGAAGGCTCGGAATTGGAGGCCCTGCATCCTGATGAGACGGACGGTTTCGCTATGTACCCACCACTATCTATGATCAACAAAATCGACGATCTGATTTTTTTCTACTTGATTCATGATCATGCCATCTTTCTATTTCGGGCATGCACCAGCCCTACTTGATTCGTGGCAAATCGAACATCGGCATTACCTGGCTTGTGTGTTTGGAATCTTCTCGAGCAATTGAGGCGAATGCTGCTCCGATTGAACCTCTGGTATTCAATTGAATACTTGGAAGTTTTGGTCACGATTCACGAGGTTTTGATCTCATATCAAGGTACAAAATGCCATTTGATCTCCAGATTCTATTTACAACCCATTTTCCGGCTTTGGTAGCTTCTATATCAAATCCATGAAAATTATCGTGACCTCATGGCGGAGGAAGAGGATGCGAGTGGGAATAACAAAGAGAAGAGAAAAAGAAAATCACCAATGATACCAAACTCCCATGTGATCCGCTTTTCATAGTACAAGGAAAGAGCAAGTTCAACCTTAACGGTTGCGCTTCTCCGCGGCCTCGGCGGTGAGGACCAGAGCGGCGGGGGCGTCATCGCGAGGCATGTAAAGCTCGACGAAGCGGAGCTTCTTGCTCACGTTGAAGTCCTCGTCGGCGAAGAGCTGGTTGAGCTCCTCCTTGGACTTCACCTGGTAGGTGGCGAACTGCTCAGGCTTACCACCGAAAGCGGCGGGCAGGTCCTTGTAGTTCCAGTTCTGGACGTCGTTGTACTCGGCATCCCAACCGTGAATGCAACGCTCAATGGTGTAGCCATCGTTGCAGATGACGAAGATGATGGGGTTGAGGTTCCTGCGGAGCATGGTGCTGACCTCCTGGGCGGTCAGCTGGAAGGAACCATCACCAGTGAAGAGGATGGTGCGCTCGCGACCAAGCTCCTTGGCGGCGAGGGCGGCACCCTGCAGACAGCCAGTGGCGTAACCAATGGAGCCCCAGAGAACCTGAGAGATGGCGGTAACACCCTTGGGGAAGCGGGTCTCCCAAATACCGAAGTTGGCGGTACCGGTCTCGGTGATGACGATATCGTTCTCACGCAGCCACTGGCCGACGCGGGGCCAGAGCCAAGCCTGAGTGATGGTGGGGTCGGAGCTCTCGGCAACCTCCTTGGGGACGGTGTTGGTGGGGACGGGGCCGCCCTGGATGCTGAGTTTGGGCAGGCGGGCAGTGAGCTTGGTGAGGACACCGTTCATGCGGACACCGGGGTATTCCGAGTACTTGACGGTAGCGCCGTAGCTGTGGAGGTCGATGGTGTTGAGCTGGGAGGTGCGGTAGGTGAAGCCAGTGGTGTTGAAGTCAGACTTGACAGCACCGATGTTGATGATGAGATCGGCAGCGTCGATACGCTCGCTGACACCGGCGTTGGAGCCGTCACCAGCGTACACACCACCGTAGTTGGGGAGGGTCTCGTTCACAGCGCTCTTACCCATGGGAGCGACGAAGGTGGGGATGCCAGACTTCCTGATGAAGGCGTCGGTCTCCTCCAGAGCCCTGTGCCTGATGGCGCAAGCATCGACGAGGATGACAGGGTTCTTGGCGGCCTGGAGGTACTTGAGGACAACGTCGACGACGTAGTCCTCCTTCTCCTCGTGGTTGGGCGAGAACTCGAGGTTCAGGGGAGTCTTCAAGCGCTCACCCTCGATCTTCTTGGTGACCATGTCGGAGGGCAGAGCGATGTAGACGGGGCGTGAGAGGATATAGCACTTCTTGATGGCGTCGTCGATCAGGGTGGCAGCCTCATGGGGGTCGTTGAGCATGGACACGGCGCAAGAGACCTTGCGGCTCATGTCGGCGAAGGTGTCGAAGTCGCCATTGCCAAGGGTGTGGTGGAGCAGAAGGTTGTTCTTCTGGGCACCGGTGGTGGGGTAACCGACGATGTGGACAATGGGAACGTATTCCGAGTAGGCACCGGCAATGGCGTTGATGGCCGAAAGCTCACCGACACCGAAGGTGGTGACAATGGCAGAGATGCCCTTGATTCTGGCGTAGCCGTCGGCGGCGTAGCCTGCGGAAGGGTTAGAGCGGGGTCGAGCAGGCGAGGCGGGGCAAGCAGCACTTACCGGCATTGAGCTCGTTGCAGTTGCCAACCCAGTTGAGACCGCAGCCGGGCAGGTAGTCGAGAGCAACCAGGTTGTAGTCACCGGGAAGACCGTGGACAGAGCGAACACCGACCTGGTGCAGACGGCGGAAGAGGTACTGTGGCTGGTGAGCTAGAGCGAGGAGCTTGGGGCAGCGGAAGGACTGACCTCAGCAACGTCGACGGGCTGCTTGAGCTCCCGGGTGCGAATGTCCGGAGTGCTCACGCCGGAAGGCAGAGGAGTGGTTGCGCCGCTCATGGTGATGGCAATGGTTGGTGTTTGTTGTGATGGGATGTGAATTGTTGGTGGCTGACTGAGAGGTGCGGTGGGTGCAGCCTTTTGTACGAGCAGAGCGACCAGGGTCCGCCATGACGAAATGGTCGCACGTTCGACGAAGCCTCACCAGCGCGGCGGGTGCGGACGGGCGCGTCACTCGACATGGCATGAGCAGGACCAGTTTGACACGACGCACAGCTATTCCTGCGCAGCCGCCACGCTCCCGCCGACGCCTGAGTCGCGGTGGTGGGGCGCAGGCAGGTCGGAGCTCTGGGCTGGATGGAAAAGCTGGCCGGCATCGGCTGATCTCGCGCGAGCCGCCGCCCTCTCGCCGCGCGCTACGCTTCGGGCCTGGTCGGGACATCTCGCGATGCCGCTGCCGTAGGGCTGAGGGCGTCTCCTTAATCGGGCCACTTCAGTGCCATCTCACCACCTGCCGTCTCAAATTTTTTACACAAAGCGGGACCCTGGAAATATCCCTCAGTCAGCCAGCGGGTGGTTCGCATCTCACGCGCGGCATGCATCCGTTTGCCGAGCGCGAGATAGCAGCGATAAGCAGCCTCGCCCTCGCCGGTTTCTGCAGCGCGACTGCTGGTTGAGCCGCCGTCGCTGCTGCTGCTGCTGCTGCCGCGAGCCGTCTCGGCCGCTAGCGACGCTTGGACGTCAACGCCACGCCGCACGTACTGCCAACATCCACCATAGCCGCATCTCGAACTGCAGTCATTCCGAGTTGTTCTCGAGATTTATCGTTTCGAATACAACATGACCACCCAGGCACCGTCTGCCCCGAGCTCTCACAGCAAACCATGCTCGCACTGCGGCGCGTTCCGCGACGTTCTGGTCCGCTGCCAGATCGACGAATCCCGCGCCTGGGTCTTCATCTGTCCCGGCAAGTGCTGGCGCGAGCTGAGCGGCGGTCAGATTGACGGCGACGATGGACATCCTAATTACCGCTACGGCGGCATGTGGAAGAATAAGCACGATGCGGTGAGCGCCAAGAAGAGGTAAAAGACGCACGCGGAGCGCCAGCTGCAGGAATGGCGAAGCAGCGACCACGGTAATGCAGCACAGGACGGTGCAGCAGATAAGAAGTACACGCGTAACGACCGTGTTACGTGGAACGGGAAAGTCTGGGCATGCAGAAAGACCCATTTTGCGCGGGAGGCCAGCACTCCGGTCCGGGAGGTTGGCCTTTGGAAAGAAGAGAGACCGGTCAACGCCGATTAAGGAGTGGCGGATATCAGGAACGTTGAGCCGCATCACGGAGCGTTCAACGTGCGGTCGACTGATCTGCGAGACCTGCAGTGATTCTCGCCCCCGAGATCCTCCGAGTTTCGTTCTTTCGGTCCGCAGCAGCATCGTCACGGCTGTGTTGCCTCTCCTGAACTTCTTGCATTCTATCAGCCGCTTGTAACCCGCTTGTAGCCGAAATATCTCTTACCAGATATGTGTTTCGGGGGCAAGTGGGTGCAAGCTCCCGCGCTATGCCGGCCCGATCTATAAGGAGCGGGATCTGCTGCGAAAGCGGAGCATACTGCCGGAAACGGCTCTTCTTTTGGGTTCAAACAAGCTTCGACGGTTGGCTGTTCGGGTATCTGGGCGATCTTCCTGATCTTCGACCCCTGCACGCCCTGGCGCCGGCGTCGGCAGGCCATGTGACGGCAATCCTTACCACGCGGGAGGAATATTCCGACCATCCTTTGTACCTACACCTATCTTTTCTATCAAGCATAGACGTTGAACCTGCTCGGGTGTGACCTAGAACTGAAGTTGTGATCTTCATCGTGCCTTTTCGGGATGCAAATTCGAAGATGCGAAGTGCGGAGGACGAAATGCGGATACTAGATCATCGCGGTCGTCCAGTTTCGGGCCGTAAGGCTTCCTAATCGACTACGTGCTGCGTTTGATGTGAAGAGCCTCATGGTGGGCGACAGCGATGGTGGTGGGGAGCACGGGGCTGAACTGTTATGGGCTGATCATCACGAGACTTCCGGAGGAATACGGTTCGAGAACGGGGGCTCGCCCCGACTTTGGATGAAATTTACAATACTTGGCCAGGATCAGCGTCGAAGCTTTGCCATTGGTCTATTCTTTTCTTACGCTACAAGCATTGGCTACAGTGAGACCACCGCGGCACAGATTTCACTTCACGAGGAACGTATTGAAATAGGGCTTACGGCCGTTCTAATACCACGTAGGGATATCTCGTGACTCTCACGGCAAGGAGCTGATGCCTGACTCTCGGCCATACGTAGTCAAGGTTTCCACTTGAAAAAATGTATGATTCATTCAAAAAAAAATTCGCACAGATTAACGGAGAAAAACATCTGGGTTTAGATCAGGGTCGCGTCGCATTTTACTGACTTCAATTTAATTTCGATACTAAATAATGTGATTGAAACCGTCGAAAACCGTCAGATAGCACAGTAAGAAAAATAAAAATAAAAAAGGGCAAAACATCGATCTTATGTGGGAAGTCTTTGGTCTGTCAACCTCACGGGAATGCCTGCCTGAAATCTGTCTCTCCATTCAGTCCATAGGCCTGAGAGCTAGAGTCATGCACTGTAGCCCTTCTCATGTCCCTCACATACTTCCCCTCATAGTCGCCTGCGGTTGCCCTATGCATGACACACGTGTTATCCCACATCACCAAATCGCCGTCCTTCTCCCACTCAACCCTCAGCACATACTTCGGCTGACAGGCATGCTCGTACAAATCGCGAACCAGCTTTTCGGACTCCCGCTTCTCCAATCCCTCCACGTGATGAATATGGCTGGCGATGTACAAGTTCCACCGCCCACTCGGCTCGTGCTTCTGCACCAGCCTGTGCCTCCCGAACGGGTACTTCTCCGGATCCACAGCCGCCAGCAGCTCCGGACAGGCCAGCTTCCGGCTGTGCATCAGCGAGTGGCACGCGACGTGATCCGCCCTGACCAGCTGCTCCCGGGTCCGCTCGGGCAGGTCCGCGAACGCGGCGCGCGTGTCGGCAAACTCGGTGGCGCCGCCAGTGCCGGGGGGCGGCAGGCGGGCGGCGCGCAGCAGCGAGGGCCCGGCGCGGCGGGCGTTGAAGCTGGAGTCGACGTGGAATAGGGCGTTGCCCTTGTTCATGGCGTGGCGGTGCGAGTCGAGCGGCGCGACGCCGCCGTCGACCAGCAGGTTGGACACGTCGAAGAGCTGCTCCGTTGACAACCGGTGCTGCTTGCCCTGCGCCGAGTAGGGGCGTACGTCGTCGAGTGCGCCGAAGCGTGAAGCGAAGGCGACGTGGCCGGCGTCGTCGAGGTCGGTCTTGCGGAAGACGAGCACGCCGTACTGGGAGCTCCGTGAGCCGTCATGATTATGTGAAGTGGATGTTGAGAAATACTTTTGTGCTGGCAGCTTTGATCTCAGAGAAGACGGCTTCTGGAATTGGCTGCGAGAAGTCGATGCCGCGAACTTCTGCACCGAAAGTGGGATGCAGCTCAACCATCTCCAAGTGCTCTTTGTGAGGCATGGTGGTATACTTCTTGTCTGAGAATGTGCTGAAGGCTGGAGAGGAGACACTAGGAGATCAGACAAATATATAGTAGAAAATAAGCCCAGAAGCCGGCAAAGGCTTCCCTCCCCCTCATCTCCCCAGAAGTCGATTGATAGCTGTATCAGTTAGCGTGGACGGGAATAGAGCACACCCGTCGAAGGTAGCCAGAGTGGGGAAAGCCGAGCAGCCACAAGCGGGCAACGAACTACGTCATTGGCCGGCTGGGGTTAATGGGGATAAGCGACCCTAGGGGTCCTCCCACCTCCCGCAAGACGCGTCTTAGGGCCGCGCTTTCCTTCACTCTACAACCTCGCTCGCCAAACTCGTCCAATCGACGCCGCTCCGTTATCTTGGGCCTTACAACCACCCCGCACCTTCATCCTCGTCGTCCCGAGACGCCGACGCACCCCGCCCTGCACATCCACAAGATCAGCGCCGGTTCAATCGCCGACCAAAGTGTCCCACGAACCGCCACCGGCAACTGAGCTGTACTCGCACTAGTCAGAGAAACTCTCAGAGACACTCCCAAAGAGTCTGCCCGCCCGCCATGCCCCTCGGCTTCGAGCGGCTAAACGAGCGCGCCTCGCGCCCGAACGCGCTGATCAACTTCATCAAACCACTACCCGGCAGCGGCGTCGCGACGGCAGAGCGCATCCTCAACCGGGTGGCGGCCCGGTGCTACCCGATCATGAAGGCCAACCACATCGCCGTCATGGCGCTCGAGGAGTACGCGCCGAACCCCGAGTTCGTCGGCCGCAACTTCAACGCCGGCGAGGTGATCCAGCTGGTGCTGAAGAGCCGAGACGGCCGCTGGCTCAGTGTCAAGCAGGTCGAGATGGTCATGATGCACGAGCTGGCGCACTGCAAGCAGATGAACCACGGCAGGTTCTTTTGGAGGGTGAGGGATGCGTATGCGGAGGAGCTGAGGGGCCTGTGGGCGAAGGGGTATACTGGCGACGGGCTGTGGGGGCGGGGAAGGGAGCTGGAGGGCGGTGCTGTGGTGAATGAGGATGAGTTGGTTGATATCGTAGACGTGGAGAGCCTGTGCGGTGGCACGTACAGGAGTAGGGGAAGGAAGAGGAAGAGAGGCGGCAAAGAGAAGCCGCAGCTGAGCTACGCAGAAAGGCAACAGCGAAGGATTCTGCACAAGTTCGGCGCTGGCGGTACAGCCTTGGGAGCAGACGAAGCTGTCAAGTCAGAGCTGGAAGACGGCAAGAAAACGAAAGGCAAGGGCAAACCTCGTGTGGCGAGCAGCGCCAGAGGCAGGGAACTGCGAGCTGCCGCGGCGCTTGCGCGATTTGATCAGGTCAAGGAAGAGCCAAAGGAAGAGGCAGAAATGTCTGACACAGGATCCGAGGATGACTATGACGGAGTTGATGGTCCTGCTGCTCTCGATGTCGATGGCAAGGAGATGAGAGATGGTAAGGGCAATGGTCTCGTCAAGATTTGCGAAGACGAAGATCAAGATGATGCCAATGTCAAGCAAGAGATGGACGAGCTCAGGGAGTTACGCCAAGAAAAAATCACCAAGTTCACGAGAAAGCAACCGCGAGCCGAGGCAAACGCATTAGAATTCATTGACCTGTCAAGAGATAGCCCACCCCCGGCGGAAATGGATCGGAAACCGGCAAAGAGTAACGGATCTGACAAAAAGCATGATTCCAGCTCCGAAGCAGGCAAATCGTCAACAAGTCGCAGGAACCCCCCGAAACCGCCTAACTCCAAAACCAGCTCGAACAACAAGAAGCCAGCTTCCTCATCCCAGCCTTCCGCTATCATGGCATGCCCGATCTGCTCGTTAGTCAATAAGCCGGGTGCTTTGACCTGTACTGCTTGCGCCAATGTGCTCAAGCCAAGAGCCATGGCCGGTGCCTGGAAGTGTAAGAGTTTGACATGCCGTGGAGGAGCATACGTAAACGCCGGAGATTCGGCAAGGTGCGGCGTTTGCGGTGCGGCGAAAGAAGTGCAATGAAGTGGAGCCCGCTGGTGAGGTGTACCATACCGTATATCCGTACATGGAGGTCTGTAGCTACAGGAATGGCTCAGAGGCGAACAGTTGCGCCTGAAACACGTACGTTTAGTGCGAGCTGCGACAGCTCCTAGGAGATATTCAGGTGCATTCGCTACATACGCAGGGGAAAATATTTTGCCACATGGGTTGGCTGTTTCAGCGTCGCTCTGGTGCTTGAAGTCAGGCAACCAGTGGCACTGCGAGAGGAGACGATGACGTTCTGGTCTTCTTTGCTGGAGGAATCGCTGTCTATAACTCTGTAACACAAGTAGTCGCAAAAATGACCAGAACGGGAGAATTCAATACTTTCACTTTGAACGTTGGGAAACTTCAAGTTGGTGGAACAAAATCCATTTTATCTTTTTTCGGGACTCTCAGATACTCGGACTGCCAATACTTCTCCTCTTCTGTTAACTACGAAGCTCACTTAGCTTTTTTTTTTTTTTGTGGGGGGGGGGGGGGGGGGGGACCGAACGAACACAAAAAACCCCCCCCCACCACCCCCCCCACCCCGGAAAAATGCCCCCCCCCCCACGAAGCGCCCCCCCCCGGGCCCCCGAA